>PVJL010007545.1:0-76755 GCA_004026885.1 Lyroderma lyra | reverse complement strand
GCTGGGAAAACTGGAAAAACATATGCAAAAGAATGAACCTGAGCTGTGAACTCTCTCCATATACAAAAATTAACTCAAAATGGATTAAAGACCTTCATATAAGACCTGCAACAATAAACTGTATAGAAGAAGACATTGGTACTAAACTTATAGACCTAGGACTCAAGGAAGACTTCATGAACCTGTCCTCAAAGGCAAGAGAAGTAAAAGCAAAAATAAATGAATGGGACTATATCAAACTAAAAAGCTTCTGCACAGCAAAAAAACTATAGAGTTTTAAAGCTTAAAAGTCTTTCAAATATACCATCCAAAATAAGTCACCCACTCCAGATCTCATGGCTATCTCAGTGGGAAAGCCAGAAGGAAAATTTATATTAATGGGCTGCCTTTAACTTTTCAAATTCTAGACCATCCCAAATGTCCCCTGTACTCACCTTGACACCATCCTGCTATTTTTACATCTGGAAATGTAGAAAATTTCAAAACCCATTCCTTTTCTTATGAAGGCAGCCTATGTGACAGGAATTAAAATTTAGGAATATAAATGGCTGAGCAACACAAGCAAGATCTCTACCCTCCAAGAATTAATATTTACATGAGTAATCTGACAAAATACGGAGTTGAACAATTTTGCAAACACATCCTAGAAAAAGTGGTATATCCCTCATTGCTGAATATCACTACAGTCACTTTTGAAGTACTCCCCTTGAGAAGCTGTGCACTGACACCATCACCTAGTCCACCCCTCAAAGCAATATTGGAAATCTTTTTCTGGAATGGCCATCAGAGCTGTCATTGTACCCAATATCAGGCAATTAAGTTCACAAACTTTGTCACTATGCCCTTATGTTGGCAGCACTATACAAACAACTTGGTAAGGTGTCTTAACTTAATTGTCAGATTTGGGGTATGACAACAGCTCTGATGGCCATTCCAGAAAAAGAGTTCCAAAATTGCTTTGAAGGGTGGACTAAGTGCTAGAGTCAGTGTAGCTTCCCAAGGGGAGTACTTCGAAGGTGACCGTAGTGATGTTCAGCAATGAGGTATGTAGAACTTTTTCTAGGATGGGTTTGTGAAATTAATTGTTAGATTTTGTACATGTAAAAAAGTAAATAGACAAGGCAAATAATGATTATTACCACTAAGGAAATACTCAGGCAGTGAGAGAGGTAAATTGGGGAAGGTAATTTGGACAAGGTGGTCAGGAAAGATATCTTAGTGGATGTAACATTTTAGTTGAGATAAGAGAACAGGGATGAGGCTGACATGTCAAAGGTTAAGGGAGAAACTCTTTGGGCAGAGGGGGCTGGAGGGACTGCTCTGCTTGAGTTGTGTCTATGAGGAGAGTGAGAAAAAGCATTCTGCGGATGAAGAGGCAAAAACAAGGGATAGGGTGTGAAAGCTTTGGGCATCTTCCAAGAATCATTGTATTTTTTTTGCCCAAAATTGTGAGGAAAAATAATGCACATCATATGTGGGTAGTACTAATTTTGTATCTATATAAATGTTTTTAATGCTTGTATCTATGCTGATGAGTTAAAAGTGTAACTCTAGAAATCAATAATGCTATTCATATACAAAATAATACTCTGAAATACAATAATTATTTTTTATATAAAAAATTTTTATACATAAAGTTTCTTGTACCTTGTCTCTCTTCTTGTTTTATAATTATTTGTTACATGAAATTTCTTGTACCATAATATGTTAAAAATAAATATTAAAATTCTTTTATAATACAAAAAATAAGTATCTAAATATAAACAAATAAAAATTTGAATTAAAAAATTAAAACAAAAGGTTTTTTTTTCTGAAAATTTGGGTGCCAAAAACGTGGGTGCACATCATGCGTGGCAAATAGGGTATAAGACCTACCATAAAGAGCAGTTGGGAAGGAAAAGCCCTGTGGCTGAAGGGCAAATAGGCATAGGGCAGAAGAGGACCAGCCCTAGGTGTTCTACGAAGGCCTTCAGAAAGATCTGGGGGCTTTGTGAATACTTTGTTTCTTTGTTCAATCTCGAGTAGTTTTTGTTTTCCTGATTCAGATTTCAAAGGTTTCAGAGAACTTAGGTGTTACAGACTCCTCAGGGAAATCTTTTTCAAAAGGGAGATAATCAAACTTAAATTTGAAATAAACAAACTTAACTAGTTTACATCTTAATGTGTGAAAAGTAGTGTTTTGACTGTTTATCTGCAATAACATCACTGGTCCCTACCCACTGTTTTGTTTTATTATTATTTTTTTAATTAGGAGCTATTTAGGAGCACTTAAAAAAGAAAAAACAAAAACTTGTCATCTGTTTTAGGTAATTATTGATATTACAACTCATCGCTTTTGAATGAGAAGAGATTTTACAGCAGAAAGTCTTTTAATTATCAGTGCAGAGGATTATGACTTTTTCTATTTATATAGCCCATCAAAGGGAAACAGCTACTTCATAGTGTGATATTGTTGTGTGTGTGTGTGTGTGTGTGTGTGTGTGTGTGTGTGTTTGTGTGTTTAATTAGATACAGGATGTTTATGTGACCTTTAAACTATGTCAGTAAGTTTATAAACAAACATTTATTAAAATTTAACAAAGTTTAAGGTACCTTCCTGAGTGTTTGTTAGCTATTCAAAAATGAAAACTAGAGGGTTATAATTTACGAGGGGAAAATTAGATACCCGTGAAAAGACGACCAATAAGACAAGGTAGTGTGGTATAAATTTAAACTGGATGACGGAGATCAGAAATGTCATTTTGAAACGGATTGGGAAGTGTGCATTTTAAAATAGTTTTCAGAGTTGGGGTTCAGACTAAACTTTGAAAAAAGAATGCTTGAGACAGCTGGAAGAGAAGAGCAAAGCAGAAGAGAAAGACAGCAATGGCAAATACTAAATGATCACTCTATCCTAACTCCTTTGTGTTGCCAAAAATCCAGAAGTAGTATAAATTAGAACCAGATCAGTAAAACAATATTTAGTAAGAGTTAATGTGCAATGGGAGCCTTCAAATCCAAAACTGATAAGAAGCTCAGAGACATGACATAACAGGACTTATCCAGTGAAAATGAGGAAGTTGTTCAACCTTTCCAGTGATCAATTTTTACAATAAGAATTTCTAAACAAAAGGGGATTTGTTAAAAGTGATGATCTTATTCCGTTATAGGAAGATGACTTAAGTTTCTTAATATGATTATCAGAGGCATTTATAAGAAAGAACCTAAGGTAAGTTTCACTATGTTCTTGAAATACACGAGATTTAGTTTTGTTTATGTGACTTAAATGGTTTTGCCTGCTTGGGGGGATTTTCAAGCCTGGTCTCCATTTTATTTTATTTTAACAGTCTCTAAAGCCACAGCAGCCTGTGGGTAAAAACAGATTACATTAACAAGTTTTTATTGTTTCTGCAGTTCTAGCCCTCCATCAGAGAAATTGTTGGGAATTCAGCCTCATACAAATTGCTCAGTCTGCCTCTCACCCTCAGTTATGTCTGAGGGTCCTACGAGGGTGTTAGTCCTGTACTTGCTAAGTCCCCTGTCCTCCAACATCGTGCTTTTCACCTTTTTTTTTTTTTTTTTTTTTTTTTTTTTTTTTTTTTTTTTTTTTTTTTTTTTTAGTCTTTGTATGGTCAAATGCTTTTTATTGATCCCTTGGGAAATGATGATGAAATCTCTGCGGCTGTTCACTTAAGGGAGACCTGATCAATGTCTCAAGTACTACAGTCTTCCCTCAGAGAGAGCTGGAGGCCTTACCAAAGTTCCAGTTTCCATTTCCCATGGCTCCCCCCCCTCCCATTTCACTGCTATGAAGATGCTGAATGTTTCAACTGCTAGATGCATGCCATATTCTCTCCAGTTGGCACTCTACAAAGTCACGGATGGAAGGGGGAGAATCCCTTTCTATCAGCATTGCCCTCTCTACTCTGCTACATAAGACTAACTTGTGTTCTCATGTCTTACGGGGCTCATAGTAAAAGCAACTCATTCCTTTTTCTTTCTTAGCAGAATTTCTCATCTCAGGCCCCACATATGGATTGGGTCGAGATGGGAAATCAAAATTATAGATCTGAAACCCTTAGGAGCTCACTGTGAAGAATGTCATTCTGCAGACAAGCTACTGAAAGAACATTACTTGCTGAACACAGCAGTAGTAACCAAACACCTTCAATGAAGGCAGAGGTTTTCTCCTCTCAATTTACCATTTTTTGAAGTAGGAACCGACTGGGTTGGATGCCTTATGAATATAATGTAGGAAGGTAGGTAGTGCTGTGGCTACATTCCAGCAGATGTGAACTCTGGTCCCAACTCCAGCCCAACCTGTGTGATTAAGTCATTTTATGATTTGGGATTTTAGATTTTTTTAATCTGAAAAAAAAGCAAAATTGACTTAAATGGCTTTTTGTTTTTCTTTCTAAAATTCTATGTCTATAAATATATTAAAATTATGGTCCCATGTGTTTAAAAATACCAACTCAATATAAACAAGAACAGTACTTCTATGGGGGACCCTTGAAGTTCTGTGTCAATTTAGCCCTATTGACTTAATATTTAAAGTATTATTATGAAGCACATATTATGCATGGATATTAATCTGGAAACTCTGGAAAGCAAAAACAAAGACACATTTAAAATTCCCTGTAAATTAACATAAATCTGTCTCCAATCCCCTTCCTGTTTACACCTCTACTCTCTAGAAGAAAATTCTATTTTAATCAGTGTCAGGGTCCTTCCTTTCTACAAGATGACTTCCAAAACTGTACCTTTTGAAATATGGGCAGGACCTTAATTCTCTACCTGGATTATGATGGCTCTCCTATCCCCAGTTTCTATAACTGGCAGACCTTCACTTCTGAGCTACACATGGGTCTCGTGCATCTTTGCAGAGGTTTGTCATTCGGTTCAGGGTCCAGCTTTCCCACAATCAGCATGCTTCCACCCCTGTGCTGCCTTGCCTCCCCTTAGGGCATTACCCAAGAGCACAAGATCCCACAAATGATAGGGTCAACTGACCATTGTTCTTCCTGATTTCTAAGAATTCTCTCCCTCTTCGTTCTCTTTCCACAGTCTCTTCAATATGTTGGGTATTCACTGAACAAAGGAAGGGCTGTAATCTGATTTCTGTCCTGTGAAATTATTTGAGACAATGAATATGTAGGTCTACTTACCTGCTTGAATGGGAAGAGAGGAGATTAAGAAAAAACATGCATGCATTAATATCCTAATGGAGTGTCTTATTTATACCTGCTGGCTTTAAGAGTCAAGGTAAGTGATTCATTTAACAAGCATAAAACAAGGATGAAAATTAGTGCTGACTTCAGGTAAATCAAATCAGGTTAATGAGTGCTTTTGTGTTGGTTTAAAATTAACTCTAGGTCGAGTAGATAATCTTCTCAAGTTTATATTGCCAAAAAGAGAGAGCAAAATCAAATCAAAATCTCCAAATCTAAAGAGAATCACATCAATTTCATACTTCAAAATTACCAGTGTAAATTTCTGAATAATCATAGTAAACTGCCTAGATTTGCCTCCTTGCTATCCAACCACATTTCTCTCTCCACGCAACTGATGCTCCCTGCCTGCTTCCACACTTGTGTTTTGGATTATCTTGTTCAGAAATTGTCCTGCTTTGGTGGGAGATGCATCAAGAAGCCTATTGCTAAAGGTTGTCTCAACTATCGTTTCTTTGGTGCTAATGCCCAATGACTATTCTCTTGTCTCCCTTTCCAACTTGCGTGATCCTCTGAGTTCCCTCATTTGGACAACCTGGCATGCCTTTTAACATTTGTGAAATTTGGTTTGAGGCCTTTGACTCCTCCATGTTTTTGAGCTCTGCCCCATGTCCTGCTGCTAATTGGGCCTTCTCTCATTTCCTAACCCAGTTTTCTACCTACATACATGAAACAAAAATGGACCTGAGTACTCACTTTGACAAAACTACATTATCCACATAACCCTGTATACATGCAGTTTTTCAGAAAGGTTTTAATGCAGTGTTCAGCACTAAACACACACACACTAAACATTACAAATAGTACAAGAAGTATAGCTTGCAAAGTGAATGATTACTTAGACAACTAATGACTCAGATTTTCTCTAAGAAATATTTTCCATTGGCCTGGGCATTGTCAATATATATTCAAAAAACTGAAAAAGAACAGTCTTGTTTTTCACAGAAAAATATTTTGATGAACTTTTTAATGATTGTATATTCAATGGTTTGGAAACATTGCAAGTAAAATATAGAAAAGGGAGCACCTATAATTTTATTCACTGTATATCACTTTAGTTGCAATGTGGCTCTGGATATTCTACTGTCACTGCCCAGCCAGCTCCTGGGAAGACCGATGTCGTGAAGAGAGGGATTTCTATTAAGCAACATCCTCTTATCAAGGCCATTTGTCTTATAAACCACATAATTTGTTACCTTGGGAGGGAAGGGAAAAATAAAGAAATAGCAATAAAAGTATCTCATCTGCTTTCAAATCCTTTATCCACAAATCATAAGAACTCTGATAAATAATAAATAAGTACCTCATAATAACATAATGGATATTGCAGAAATGCTGAATCAGACTTTCACTTAGCTACTGGTAGCCTTGCCAAGCCTCGGTTTCCTGCTCTTTATGAATGATAAATATCTGTATGATATCAAGTTACTTTGTAGGGTTGATGTAAAAACTCAATGGCATGATGGATATAAAGTGCACAATATTGCACTTGACAAAAAATGGGTATCGCCATTTTCAATTAGTTTCTCTTATCCCAACTTTTCTCCTTGGGAATCTATCTACAGCATATCAACTGCCATAAGGCCCTTTTTTAAGAACATGAAATAAAAGAATTTTAATTGAACACTTACAAAAAGGCTGGGACAGGAGAGATAAATAAAAATACTGTGGACTTTTTTTTAACACTTTAATTTTTTACTGGCATACAGTAGATTGAATCTTTGGGATGCAATATTTTATGAATTTTGAAAGAGTTATGTATCTACTATGATACATAATCATGATACAGGACAGTTCCTTCACACTATAATTTCCCTTGTGCTTCCCCTCTGGAGTTAACCCTCACTCAAACTTCGACCTTTACATCTACTGATGTGTTCTCTGTTCCAGTGGTTTTGATCATTTCTGAGTGTGCTAGAAATGGAATCACACAGAATCAACATTTTTGTTCTGACAACTTTTACTTACCAAAAAGCAACTGAGTTTCATTGCATGCATCAATAGTTGTTTCCTTTCTGTTGAATTGCATGGCTTTACTAGAATTTACCTTTTCGTTCACTGGTTGAAGGATATTTGGGTTATTTTCAGTTTTTGGAAATTTTTAATAAAGCTGATATAAACATTTATTAATACATCCAGGTTTTTAATTTGAACCAAAGTTTTTATGTCTTCTGGATGAATACATAAAAGTCAAATTGCTGATTGATATAATAAATATACATTTAACAATAATACCTATGACATGGGGCTAATATCCAAAATATATAAAGAACTCATAGAACTCAACAACAACAAAATCCAATTAGAAAATGGGCAGAGGACTTGAACAGGCACTTCTTCCAAGAAGACTTACGAACAGCCAACAGATGTATGAAAAGATGCTCAGCTTCACTAGCTGTTAGAAAAATGCAAATCAAAACCACAATGAGATACCACCTCATACTCAATGACTATTACCAGCAAGACAAGTAGTAAGTGTTGAAGAGGTTGTGGATAAAAAGGAACCCTCATACACTTCTGCTGGAAATGTAAATTGATATAACCTATGAAAAAAGGTACGGAGGTTCCTCAAAAAATTAAGAGTAAAGTTACCATATGATCCAAGAATCCTTCTTACAAGTGTTTACCCAAATAATTTAAAAATATTTATTCATGAAGATGTAGGTATTTCTATGTTCATCACAGCATTATTCATGATGGCTAAGACATGGGAACAAACAAAGTATCTTTTAATAAAGTTTGGATAAAGAAGATGTGATACATTAGTGGGTATATAATGGAATGTTACTCAGTCATAAGAATAGATGAAATACTGCCATTTGCAACTACGTGGATGAATCTTTAAGGTTATCATACCAAGCAAAATAAGTCAGAAAGGAAAGGTCAAGAACCATATAAATTCACTCATATGTGGGATATAAAACTGTAAGCAAAAAATGAACATGACAAACAAAAAAACTCATAAACACAGATAGCAATTTAGTGGTTACCAGAGGGTAAGGGGAGGGATGAGTGGTAGAAGAGGGTAAAGGTGGGTGAAATATATGTTGATAAAAGGAGAATTGACTCTGGGTGGTGAACACACAATGCAATATGTAGATGTTGTATTATAAAATTGTATACTTAAAATGTATATGATTTTACTAACCAATGTCATCTCACTAAATTTAATAAAATTATCAAAAAATGATCATAATGAATTTGTATTTAGGATTGCAATATTTTTACTTAACAACCTTGATATTATATTTATGTCTCTGTTCTCTTCATTAAAAATTTTTTCCCTAAAGAAAAATTCTATAAGTCAAATTTTTAAAAGATAAACAAAACAATAAGAACTGTGGCAAAAGTACAATCAAGTGATTCATAAATAGCAGACCCACATGTTCAGGAAATACGAAAAAAAGATGCTTATCCTCATTAAAAAACAGCCAGTATAAATCATACTTTCAAATATTTCATCTGTGTTTGACTATCACAAATAACCAAAAATTCTACTAAGAAGTGTAGGCCAAGATGGGGAACAAATGAAATCCTTATTTATAATAATTCAAACATATTCTGAAAAATTGATAGTTTTTTATAATTCACTTTACAGCAAAATACCAAACATGACCTAAACTTATTTGGAAGCAAAACCTGAGTTTAACTGAAGTAAAACTCTTTATGTTCTTAATGCTAATTTTTCTAACTATTTGTACATTTTACTGCAAAAATACTAACATATTCTTAATGGGATTCTACTATAGTGCCTACTGCATCATTGTTTGATATAGGGGTATTCACCATTTCACCTTCCTAAAATCTAAACATTATGCATTACAAAAAAACAGCTGTTCCAGGAGTTTTGCATTAGAGACTATAGATCTGTTCAGTCATTTTGGAATGCAATTTGGCAACGTCTAGTAAAGATTAATAAAAAGTGTGTATCTCCTAAAGCAATCATTCTATTCTTAGAAACAAACTCTAGTGCATGTGCATTGGGATACATGAGCAAGATGTTCACAGCAGCAGTGTTTATAATTACAAGCAAATGGAAATAACTCACTGTCCATCAAAGGAAAAAAGTACAAATAATAAATCAGAATTCTATACTTCATTAAAAATGATTGAATTCTAGCCACAAGTAGTGACATATACATTTCCTAAATAAATTTTAGAGAAGAAAGTGTAAATACCAAACTAGTATCTTATCTTTTATACCATTGATATAAAGTCTAAAATGTGCAGAATAACACTATATAAATAGACTCTCAGTTAACTGGCATCCATGGGGATTGATAGATGCTGGATAAATGTAAGTAGACTCTCTGGTAACTGAAACTTAAGCGACTGGCAAAAATCTCAGGGAACTGGCAAAAACTTCTCGCTGGTTGCTTGAGCATGATGGTTGCTTGAGTTCTGGTTAATGAAAAGTGTACTGTCCATTTTAAGGATAGAAGCTGTGATGATTAATTTTATGTGTCAACTAGGCTAGACTATGGTGATGATTTGATCAAATACTAGTCTTAATATTTCTATACAGGCATATTTTAGATGTGATTAACCTTTAAAATTGGTTGACTTTAAATAAATCAGATTACCCTCCATAATATGGGTGGACTTAATCCAATCAGTTCAAGGTCTTAAGAGGAAGGACTTGAAGGTTTCCTGAAGAAAAAGAAATTCTAAACAGATAATATAATCAATAATATTGTAACAGCAATATATAGTGTCAGATGGGTACTACATTTAAAGGGTGATCACTTTATAAGTTATATAAATGTCTAATGACTGTGCTGTACACCTGAAAGTAACATAATATTGTATGTCAACTACATTTAAAAAATTAAACATTTAAAAAGATAAAAAAAAAGAAATTTTGCCCCAAGAGTGCAGCATAGAAAAACTGCCTGGATTTCCACCTTTCAGACTCAAGTCTTACCTGAATCCCCAGTCTGCCAGCCTCCCCAGCGGATTTTGAATTACCAGTCAACACAATCATGAGAACCAATTTCTTAGAATAAGTTTTTCTCTCTCTCTCCCTCTCTGTCTCTCATATACTATTGGTTTTCTTGTCTGGAGAACTCTAATTCAAAAGTATGTGTAATAAAATTATAAAGAGATCCATAAATATCATGATTTCCTCTGATAGAAAGAGAGGAACATATATTCAGGACGAGATGCACCATGGGTTTCAAATCTATTGATAATTTGTTCTTCGGGTAAATGGTAGGTACATAGATACTTACTACATTACGATTTTCCTACTCATATGTCTAAACGTTCTATTATAAATTTAAAACAAAACAAAACAAAACAAAACAAAACCACCACAGAATAATGTGGAAAAAACTTTCCCAGGTGAATTTTAAGAGAAATTTGGATTCATGATAGATTTAATAAAAGCACAACAGTTAATGACCTATATTATAAAATATTTCATTTTACTGTGCTGAAACAAGGTGACTCAGTAAGAGAATTTTCTTTGATGCTCACTCTGTCACTATATTCGCTCAGCTAATGACACCATTGTAAATACATATCACATCTGCCAAAACTACTAATGGCCAACAGACTGTAATTTGGCTGACCACCTAATTATTAACTTTCTATTATTTTATCCAGTACTGCGTAGACTCAAAGAGTAGTGCTTTGCTTGTGTCCCTAAAACTTAGGCTATCTCTAGCTGAAAAGTAGCCAGAACTACTGCTTTAAATTCCAAATCAATTATACTTTCTAACTATTGATTCTATGATCGATGTGAATGCCTTTCTTTATACTGGTTTGAAAGGTATGAAGTTTTCACATCCATATCAGTTTGTTTGGAATATATTTATTACATGAAAAGCATTCATAATGAAGAATGAAGTTGATGGTTCACAAGTTTTTCATGTTTTTCATATTATTCCACTTTATTTTTTACTCTCTAGGGAAAGTTTGAGTGGAAATTAATTCATGTGAGTAGGGAGAGTAGCATCTGTTCATATTTGGAACATCCACATCAAAATTTGCTTGAATGATAGTTCCAGGGATAAAGAATATTTATAAACCATTTCTTTACATCCTCAATTACTTGTTCCCAAATGGAAGTATCTGCTTTCCTGTTGAACATCTCAAAGGCTGAGGAGTTGCCTATGATAAATTTTCTATTTTAGTTCTTGTTTTTATGTTTAACATAAAATATTAATATCAGCATATATTTATTGAACATTGTATATCTAAATACTGCCCCACAAATATTTGGGTTTGTTATTATTATTTTTTAATTCATTTTTATTGTTAGACTTATTGGGGTGACATCTGTTAGCAAGGATTACATAGGTTTCAGGCATACAATTCTACAGTGCATTGTCAACTTGATGTATAATAAGTTCACCACCTAATGTGACTTCTCTTTCCATCCCCTTATATTTAGCTTCCCCCCTCCTCTCCCACCCCCTCCCCTTTCTCCCCTCCCTAACCCACTTGTCCCCAATGTTATTTTTTTTTAATCATTCTATTAGTAATATGTGAAGGGTGCATGAGCTCACAGCACACTGTAAAAATCAAATATTTCAAAGTAGTTTTACAAGTGAAAAATGTGCTAAAAATATTATATCACCATACACCAAGGATGGTACCAAGATGGCAAATTAAAAAGTTTAAACCTATACTAGAGGAAAATGTACTCTATGTTTATTTGTGGTTAATGAATTTGTTCATATGAAACAAAGATTATTATTTTTATGTTTTAAATTACATCAGTAATTGACAGAAATGTGTATTTTGCACTTTTCAATAATGCAGGAATGCTAACCTTACCTTTATATGAACAAGTTTGATTTAAAAATATATCAATTGATACCACATATAGATTGTCATTCTGCAGCTCACTGGTAGATTTCTGGTTAAACATGAATACTGGTTGAGGTCATTCATAACATTTTGTAAGAATACTTATGAATAGCTGTTCTCAAATGTACCAGTAATTTTTTGTTTTATTTTTTTGGATATTCCCTTAACACTGCTACTCCTTATTTCCCAATTGAGCACTGTGTAGTGTCCTAGCAGTTTCATTTAAGAAATAAGAAATATGAGTCTTGGCAAAAATGAGTAATATCTTTTCAGAGTATTTGTTTTTTTCTAAAAGCAGATCTCTTCAGTAAAAATGTATAATAATAGTAGACTAACTATATTTACCTAATAGTACTTGTAGGCTGCAAAGCATGTATGCCTACTTTCACAAGTCTACACTACTCCACTCCAGAAGCTTACGGGCTGGATTCATACTCCTCATAAGTAGCCCATAGCACTATATTAATCTCTAACCTGTAGCATCCATACATTATTCAGTGTTCTTTGATAAATGTTGTGTCTTGGCCAAAAAGTTGTAAGCTGCTTAAGGTTAGGTATTATGCTGTATTATTCTTTGAGTCCCCAAGGCTTACTGTTGTACCTGAAATTTTTTATACCTAATTAATATTTGATAAATGAATCACATGAAAAAAAATCTATGAAAGTCTATGTGAATTTCATAACTTTACATTTCTCAGCTGGGTTCCAATTAAAATAAACATTTAAATAAAGATGATGGTTTTGTGAATGTCATTATTTTAAATTGTCATTATTTAAAATAATACATTTATTAAAATAAATTAAATTATTAAAAATTAAAAATCATTAATAAAGTATCCTTCATAATAGAACTACATACACTAACACATTTAAAATATATATATATTTTAGTTTTCTCCAGAAATTGCCTTAGCCTAATATTGGCTGTTATAGATAGATAGATTATAAATATAGATAATGATACCATGTAAGTATTTTGTATTACTTGAGTTAATTCAATAAACATTTGATGCACACGTATGTTACGTAATATGTTATGTACTAGAAATTATCAGCATGACAAAAATGTATATGGTATGCCTTATAAGCAGCTTAAAATGTAATAGAAAAATGCAGGATATGATATGATGAAAAATAAAAATAAGGGTTAAACTAAATGTAATAAGAAAAACTTGGAGCATAAATTATCTAAATTGAGTGGCAAGTGGAAGTGGTAATAAATTATTTCACAGAAGATCTTAAAATAGTTTTGTATTAATATAAAATAATTTTACATTGATACAAGATGTAAGATTTTTATATTATACTTTAATATATAATAATAACCTAAGCTATGACTTTACATAAAGCATTGTGTATTTTGTCCTTTCCAATTGTAATAATCTTCAGTTTGCACAATAGTTGAATGCATTTCTGCACTTTGCAATGCACTCCTGGAATAGAGGCACTTGCATTTATTGCCTGGATATGAGAGGCACATAAGGAGTCTGGGATTTATTTTAAAATGAGATTGGACTGAAAGTTTCCTGCTAAAATCACAGAGACAAGATTAGATTTTTGACAGCTGTGTCCTAAGCTACTGATCAAACTGTAGACCTTAATTTTTATTAGAAGCATTGATTAGGTTAGCTAGTCCTCTAAATACCTTAGAGCAATACATAATCTTTTTTTCATGTTCAAAAAAATAGAATTTACCTTGTTTCCATCTGTAAGTCAATCAAGACTGCAAATTACAGACATATTGTATTAAGTAACCAGAAGGTATTTCTTCTCAAGAATTAAACATATGTAATATATAATCATTGTATAAGTCAGACTATAAAAAAGGAAATCAAGACTACTCATGATTCCACTGCACTAAGATGATAACTAATGTTTTGCTAGTCTTCCAGTCATTTTTTCCATGGACATGTGTAGCCATACAGATTTAATCATGTTGAGACACACCCACATATGTGAATGGAATACTATTAAAATATATACTGTTCTGTTAAACATCTTTTTCACATAAAATATATCTTGGGCATTTTTTTGAACTAAAATTGCTCTGTAGAGGTTTTTACTCTTAATATGTTTTAATTTAGCAATATTTTCTTTGACAATTTACAGGTTCCTAAAGATGTTTTTAAAATCAATTTTTGCTATAATAGTATAGAAATATTAATAATGCAAAGATGTGAAAAGTTTTTCAATGTTTTATTAACTGTTATTAAAATTTCATAACTATTCTATAAGATCATTTTGAAGTATAGAATTTAAATAACAATGTGGAGTATTGACAATGCTTTTTAAAACTTTTTTCTTAATTTTTAAAAAATGTTTTTGTTATTTTTCAATTATAGTTGACATACAATATCATATTAGTTTCAGGTGTACAACATAATGATTAGACACATTTATACAACCTATGTAATGATCACTTCTATAAATCTAGTTAGTACCCATCTGACATAATACATATTTATTACAGTATTATTGACTATATTCTTCATACTATACTTTATATCCCCATGACTATTTTGTAAGTACAAATTTGTACTTCTTAATCTCTTCCCCCTTCTCACCAATCCCCCCAATGCTCTTCCCATCTGGTAATCATCAAAATGTTCTTAGTATCTATGAGTGTGTTTCTATTTTTTTGTTCTTTGAATTCTGCAAATAAATAAAATCATAAGGCATTTGTCTTTGCCTCTCTGACTTAACTCCACTCACTACAATACTCTCTAGGTCCCTCCATGTTGTTGTGGATGGCAAGATTTCATTCTTCTTTATGACTAAGCAATATTCTATTGCATATATGTACCACCTCTTCTTTATCCATTCATTCACTGATGAACATTTAGGTTGCCTCCATATCTTGGCAACTATAAATCATGCTGTAATGAACATATGAATGAACATGGCCCCTTCAAGTAGTGTTTTGGGTTTCTTCAGATAAATACCCAGAAGTGGAATTACTGGGTCCCTCTTTGTCTCCTATTATAGCCCTTGTTTTAAAGCCTGTTTTGTCTGGTGTATGTATTGCTACCCAAACATTTTTGTTTGATCGTTTCCATTTTCATGAAATATCTTTTCCATCCCTTTATTTTCAGTCTGTGTTTGTCTTTCAATGTGAAGTGAGTCTTTCTAGGCAGCGTATTTAGGGTCTTGCTTTCTTATCCATTGAGCCACCTTACATTTTTTTATTAGAGCATTTACATTTAAAGTAATTATTGATAGATACATAGTTATTGCCATTTTATCACTCATATTTTTTATCTTTTTGTTCTTCTTAAAGAAGTCCCTCTAAAATTTTGTGTAATACTGTTTTTGTTGTGATAAGAATTTCTTTAGCTTTTTCTTGTCTGGGAAACTCTTTATTTGTTCTTCAATTCTAATGATAGTTTTGCTAGGTAGAGTAATCTTGGTCATGGGTCTTTGCTTTTCATCTCTTGGAATATTTCCTGCCAATCCTTCTGGCCTTCAAAGTTTCTGTTGAGAAATCAATTTACAATTTAATGGGAGCTCCCTTTAGGTAACTAACTACATTTCTCTCGCTGTATTTAGGACTCTCCCTTTGTCTTTAAGTTTTGCCAGTTTAATTATGCTGTCTTGCTGTGAACCTCTTTGGGTTCATCTTGTTTGGGACTCTTTGTGCTTCCTGAGCTTGTATGTCTAGTTCTTTCACCAAGTAAGGAAAGTTTTCTGTTGTTTCTTTAAATAAGATTTTAATTCCTCTCTCTCTTTTTATTTTTCTGTACCTCTATGATGTGAATGTTGGTATGCTTGATATTGTCCCAGAGGCACTTAAATTATCCTCTCTTTCTCTCTTTTTGCTATTCTGATTGGGTGTTTTCAGCTACCTTATCTTCCAAATTGCTGAATATATCTTCTGCTTCATCTAATCTATCGCTGATTGCTTTTAATGTATTCTTCATTTTAGTTATTGTATTCCTCATTTCTGATTGGTATCTATCTCTATTTTTTAGATTTCCTATTTCTGTGTTGAAGTTCTCACTGAGATCATTGAGTATCCTTATCACATGTGTTTTGAACTCTGCATCTAGTAGATTCCTTTTGTCCATTTTGTTTAGCTCTTATTCTGGAGGTTTGTTTTGTTCTTTTATTTTGAATATGTTTCTTTCTTTCCACATTTTGCCTCTGTGTGTTTGCTTCTGGCAGAGCTGCTATGTCTCTCAGTCCTGGTAGAGTGGCCTTATGTTGTAGGTGTTTCATAGGCCCCAGGGGTGCAGACTTTCTGGTCACCTGAGCCAGGTGCTCCAGGTATGTTTCTTGTATGGACTGTAGTTTCTGCTCATTGGTTTCTGTTTGCATGTCATTGAGGATTGCTGATTGACTCTCAGGCTAATTAGTTGTGAGAACTGGTCATTATTACAGTAAAAGAGCTATTGTGCAAGGGCTGACCCTTCAGGGCAAAATTTACTTTAGTAGAGCTCTGGTGTCTGTCTTTTCCACCCTTTGGTCCTTTGTCCTTGTAGAGTTGTTTGGGTGATACTCTGGTGTGACCTGAAGTTGGCCACTGGGTACATTTATCTTAGTGCCCCTTGGGAAGGGCTCTGTTGCAGGCCAGTTCATCTGCTGCTTGTTCCCTGCCTGCAGCCACTTGGTATGACCTTTATAGTAACCTGCAGATGGTCACCACTTGAGCTGGGCTTGGAGGTGCCTGAGAGAGGCTAAGCTACAATTGAGACCAGTTGTAAATACTGCCATACTTGCAACTGTTTACCAAGAGATATGGGGCATAACCAGGCTAGATGCTGCTGGTTTGGTGAACCATTGAGAGATTTTAGGATAGTCTGCAGCATCAGCTAAGACAGTTTGCATTAAAATGCCACTCACTGGAAGCAGCTCAGGTGGGCCTGCAAGTTGGGTGTAGTGAGGTCTCAGGGAATCACCAGGCTGGTGTGACCTGTGTTAGTCAGGTTGATGGAAACTTAGATAAGGTGCCTAGTTCTGTCTGCAAACTGGGTGAAGGGATGTCTCAACTAAAAAACAATGACTTCTGCCAGTACTTCTGTCTGGGATATAGTGATCCCTCCAGGTCTGAACTTGAACATAGACAATTCAGTTCCTTCCTGTATGTCTCTCCCACCATTTGAGCTGCTGCTCCAGTGCTGGACCTCACAGTGAGTGAGTTTGTCAGTGTGTAAGTTCATGTGTGGATCCTTTAATAGGAGTGTCTGAAATTCTAGCAGCCTTCTGTTTCACTTGGCCGTGATCTCCCCTGGTTTTCAAAGCCAGAAGCTACAAGAGCTTCTTTTCCTAGCACTGGAACTGTGGGCTAGTGAGCTTGGTGTGGGCCTGGAACCCTCACTCCTGAGGGTGGCCTCTGCAGCCAAGATATCCCCCCCAATTTCAACTGTCACATGCAAGTGTGGAATAAGCCTTTTTTCCATCTTTGCTCCTTCTACCACTCTTGATGTGGCTTCTTTTGTATGTGTATAGTTACAAGACTTCTGTTCAGCTAGACTTTAGGTGATTCTCAATGACAGTTGTTTTATAGTTTATTTATAATTTTGAGGTGGTCACAGGAAGGGGCAAACACAAATTTTTACCTACTCAGTAATCTTGACTGGAGACTTGACAAGGGTTTTTATCTGCTGTTCTAAGTTAAACATTTCTTTTCCAAATGTATCCACACTTGTTTTCTAAATTTTTTAGCACCTTTGAAGATGTCTTTGACTTTGTTAATGTTAACATACTAATATTTGTTAATATAAAAATTATGAATAGATTTTAAAATATAAAACTACCTTCATATTCAAGGGAAAAGCTCCCTTTGGTCATGATATATTGTTATTTTTTTGGTCATGCTGCGTTTTTCTTGCAACCATTTTATTTAGGGTTTTTGTCTCTGTATTCATAAGTTAGATTGTTCTGTTTGTTGTTGTTATGTTGATTAGTACTATTTAAGGAAAAAAATGGAGAAGTTCTCTATATCTTAATGTGTGCTCTAAACTCACTGCTAAATTTTCTGATCTTTTCTCAGACTTCCCATAGGTTCAAGCTCAAGAAAAACTATTCTAAAGCAGTATACAATAGAAGTATAGTGGTTCTAGTTGGTTAGGTTACCTAGTTTCAAACTCTATTTATAGTATAGTTTCTTGTAGTGCAAAAACTGTAAGCTAAGAATACATTTTCCTTAAAGTAAAAAAAGTAAAGCTTTCATTTCACCTTTTAGAAAAGAGACTATATAAAAAAATAAATCTCTATTATTTTCATTTGGGTTTATATTTTTGTAAAAGTTTCATTAAATGAATAGGAAAAAATAGGGCTGGGGTTTAGTGGTGCTTCAAGTAATCGTCCTCTGTTATAGGTGTTGTAAACTCTGCTTTCCTTTTTTTTAAAAGAGCATTTTCATTTACATGAAACCCAGATTGAATGAAAAAATATGGTTCAAACTGTGAAAGATGTTTTAGAATTTAAATAGTGTTACTTGGCAAATAATAAAAGTTAAAAGTGTGCTTCTGTAAAGCTTTAAACAAGGGCAGCCTCAGGGGTTTACAGTTCATTTTAAAACATCATTTCAGAAATAGCAAAATGCAATGTGACTGAAAAGAAAAGTGTGGATTTTGCAGTCAGACAGATCTGTATATGAATCGCAGTTCTGCTACTTACTGACTTTGTAACATTCAGTCAATTGCTTATCTTTCTCAAACACAGTTTTTTTTTTCTCTCTCTCTCTATACACATACACACACAAATATAAAACATATATATTATATGTCTAATATCTAACATATATATTAGATATTATAGATACTATATAATGATATCTAGCCATGAGATTACTATACAAATAAAAGATCACGTAGGTGAAAACTTCTTCCACAGTGTTCAGAGTGCATTGTGCATTTAATAAATATTAGGATTTCCCCCACCCAATTGCATGTAAAACATAAAATTTCACCTACTTTGAAATACAAATTAAATGTAGTTTTTTTCTTTTGGTTTGATCCACTACATTCTCTTAATAAGTATTAAGAGGTGCCAATTATTTACTTATTTGAAGAAATATGTTTATTGTTTTTTCATAAAAAGTTTACTTCTGTATATGGAAGGGAGTTTTGCAGAAAGCAGTTTGTTAGAGAAAGCCTCATTTTCTGTGATTTAAAAGCGTTGGGAAGGAACAGGTTTGGTGGGATATTAACAGCAAATGTAAGAAAAACTGAGTCAAAGAAGGGAATTTGAGAAAGAAGATACATTTTACCTACTTCATATTTTTTTCTAGGGACAATGCTGATGAAAGGTCACTGGTTTTTGGAAATGGTTTCTTCATTTGATCATTATACAGTGAGTAGGGAGTAGAATAGGCTAGGAAGATTAATTTTTCTAAATCATTCACATGAAATAAAGTGCTGAATCCTTAGAAAATTCTCGATGAAACTCACAAAGTAATTATTATTGTATGTATTGCCATGAACCAAGAGAATGTAAATGTGTGCTTTAATTTTTTCTAAGAACACCTTATAATGATATCTTACGGTAGGCTAATATTCTTCTAGCCAGTTTTATAAAAATTTAAGGAATATAGAAACTAATTTACTTGCCCAGAGTGAAGAAAGAAGTTGATAATGAAGAGAGAATGAAAATCTAGGTCTTTATATTGCACTTCACCTTATGGTCCTTGAAAATAACCTTTAAAATTAGAACTCATATAGTAAAATTTTTCAAGTGGCTTTACTAAAAGACACTGTGGCTTAAAATAATCTTGGTGTCCATTTAAAACATATCTTGAGTCCTCTAACTCCTTAAATTATAACAATGAATCTTTAAAACCACATTAAATATAATAATCACCTTTGAAAGCTCTTAAAGTGAGGAATAAAATTTTCCTACTCTTGAGATATCATCTAGTAGTTTAAAAATAAAATTATAACATTTTAAACCGTAATAGTTATTAAAGATTATTAATTCTAGTACCTTTATTTCATAGATGAGGAAACTGAGACCCATAGATAGTAGTCAGCTGGGTCAAGGACATACAACTAGCATGTTTATGGATAAGATTGAACCATTTGTCTTCTAACTCTCAGACCCCTGTTTTTTCTATAATAATACCTCAGTTTTCTTAATTGTCAGCCTGTTCGTGGGTTGAAAAATATAAATCATTAATATTATTCATTGTTACTCTAGAATAGGGCTGGGCAAGTTGTCAATTGTAGTCCACTGGTGGACCTCCAAGCAATTTTGGAGTGATTGTCTGAATAATAAAATAAATAGCTAGTGGAACATGACACTTGGAGAAAAAGCCCTTACCCTGAAAAAAATCTGACCAGGCCTGCTCCAGAAGACTGCACACACACACACACACACACACACACACACATTTATTTATTTATTTTTCCATGTACACATACATACATATGGTTATAATGAAATAAGAAATTCTGTCTTGATAGCTAGGTTCACTGAGCAGGGTACTTAATCTTATTAACCAGTTATCTTTAAAAGGGACTCTGATTCTTAGCCTGGCTTTCTAAAGAAGATCATACTAATAATATGTATGAATATTCTTTGTAAAATCTAAATTGCTAAGCAAATGTAAAAGATTATTAGGACCTCACATAGTGAATGTTAAAGTAGTGAGAGAAGTAAAATGTAGTGTGCATTTCTAATTGAGGTACAGAAAGAAACCCTATTTAGGCTTATTTTCCCCTGCTCACTGGAGAAATAGGTTCTCTAGTTTATTAGTCATAGTAATTAACACTAAGCTACTGCAATTAAAAAAGAAACAAAAAACAGCCTTCAGAAATCTTAATGGCCTAGCACAAAAGTTTACTTTTCCTTCTTAGCAAAATGTGATGCTGATGGGTGGAAGCCTTTTAACTTAGAAAATAGTGTTGGGTCAGGGAATTAAAACACTCTGAGTTTGTTGTGATTTAATTGATTTAAGTTTGAAATAATCTGCATGCCAAAGTAGAACATTTTGGTGACATTTGTTCCTGACCCCCACAATAGGATTCACCCAGTCGTGACACAACCCTCTCAATACATGATATTCAAGCCGGAGGGAGACAAAGGAGTTGCAATGGCTTTTAACTGCCTTAACCCAAAAATAATACTCATACTTCATGTTCCCAATTCATTGGCCAAAGCAAGTTGTATGGCCTCAACTTTACTGCAAAAGAAGCTAAATAATGTGGAAAAGTGTGTGGAGAATTTGGTGAGTACTACCTGTCTCTAGCACATCTATGAACTGTATTAGAATACCACCTTCTTCACTCACTTTTGATGTTTAAACCTCATGAGATGGAATTCTATATCCAAGACCCTACAAAAGTAAAGGACAAATGAAAAGATTACCAAAACAACAATAATAGGGCACACTCGAAGGATAAAAATATTCATAATACTGGTCTCTATCTCTGCAGAGACAAACAAGAAATAGATTCCTTTTTAAAAATTAACTATTTATATAAAATATATAATACTATATATACATATATAACATTATATATAAATATATATTATATATCATATTATAGAATCATAGAATGTAAAGAGCACAAATCATAGATTGTAAGTTTATTTCTTAAAACCCTCTGCAGGTTTTCCACTTATTCTAAACACCTTGTGGTCTGCCTCTGCCTGTTTTTTGATCTTACCTCACATTACAATCCCCTAACCTCTAACAACTTTGGACTTAATTTTATTTTGCAAATATAACAAGCTTATTTCTGAGGGACCCTCCCACACTTCTGGTGGGAGTGCAAATTGGTACAATCGCTGTGGAGGACAGTGTGGAGATTCCTCATAAAATTGGGAATAGAGTTACCAGCTGACCCAGCAATCCCCCTTTTGAGTATTTACCTCCAAAATTTAAAAACCTTAGTCTGCAAAGACTTATATACCCCAGTGTTCATCACAGTGCTGTTCACAGTGGTCAAGACATGGAAACAACCAAAGTGCCCTGTGACAGATGACTGGATAAAGAGGCTGTGGTACATATACACAATGGAATATTACTCAGCTGTAAGAAAAGATGAAATATTGCCATTTGCAACCAAATGGATGGACCTAGAGAATATCACGCTAAGTGAAATAAGCCAGACAGAAAAAAAACCCAAGAACCATATTACTTCACTTCTATGTGTAATATAACACTAAAAGCGACAAAAAAAAATAAAACTCATGGACATAGTCAATAGTTTAATGGTTACTTAAGGGCAAGGGAGGAGTGGTGGGAGAGAAGGGAGGATGTGGGAGAGGAGAAAGTGGGAGTCAAATATATAGTGATGGGAAGAGAATTGACACTGGGTGGTAAACACATAATGGAACACATACTTGATGCACTATAGAATTGTATGCCTGGAACCTCTGTAATTCTTGTTAATCAATGTCATCCCAATAAGCCTAACAGACAAAAAGCTTATATGTGTCTCAGGGACTTTACACTTCCTGATTATTCTGCCTTGAATGCCTTTTCTTGGTGGTTTTCTCATTCATTAAATCTAAGTCTAAATATCCTAACCTCCTTTCTAAAGTTGCTTATGCACCTTGTATCATGTTAGTTTATTATATGGGCCATAGAATTTGTTCAATTAAAAGATTTTCTGCCTTATCATGTAATTGTTTATTTGTCTAATGTCTAGTACATTCAAAAGTAAAAAAGAAATACTTATTTCACTGAACTTGTCAGCTAGAAGACCATTTAATACTTTAAGTGCTTGGTTATGACCTTATAATGAAAAGTCTCTGAGAATATGCACCAAATTATGTAAAGTAGAAAAGAGTGCTTGACAATTTTAAATAAAGCAGTATCACTTCTACCTGTTGGTCAGTTTTACAGGGCTGTTCTCCTTTTCAATTCTCTACATAAAAAGTAATGGTCACACAGTATACCAGCAAGCTTACAAGTCAAACTTACTTTGAGTTCAAAAAATTTAATTTAATTCTAAATCTAGCAATGTAAATGTTACAAGCTACTAAAAGTTCTCAACTTATTTGGGGGAAAAATTGCTGAAAGAGTTCAAATGAATAAAGCGGATCAAGTTGATACTATGTAGACAGGCAGTATGAGTCAGTATTAATTATTGGGCTATTTAAGCTAAAAATTTCCAGTTAGTATTTGTATATGATGAAAAGGAAGACAATAGGAATAGTATTACAAAGCCAATAAGTCACTGAAAACACCAAGTAAGAGAAGAAAGGATATCCGTGTCTTTCAAGAAAGGATAAACATTACCTATGGCTTCCCAGAAAATATCTAATTCAAGTGAGAATTTGGGTAAGAAAGTGATTATAAGATGACGTTTTATAAAAACAACATCTTGGCAGAAAGGAGATAAAAGGAAATCAAAATATAGACAAAGATACACAGAGTATAAGTCTTTTAAAATTAATCAGATGATTGACACCTGTCAATTATTAATTAATTTAACTTAGATGAATGCATTTAGAATCTCCAAAAGTTTACTGAGATTTGTAGAAGTTTTCTTAATCCATGTTTATGATTTGGGGAACAGGATTTTTGGGGATACCGGGTTTAATAACCTGGCAGCAACCCCAGGGGATTGGGTGACATGGTACTAGGGTGGTTCTTAAATGTCTGGAGAAAGCATGGCTTATGCTGAGAAAAATGGAAAGCCTGTGTCCCCATGGCACGCAGAGGAGGAAGGAATAAAGGATTGAGGAAAGCGGTCATGGTGGTTTGATTATATTATGTGAGGCCAGAAAACCCACCACAAATTGTTTCATGGTAAAGCCCTAAATAACACACCATTCACCAAAGCCATGAAAAATGTGTTCATGAGAGGGTACCAGCATCACTAAGTTGCTTTTTGTGGCTTTCCTCTTCAGACCATGCTGACAGTAGTAGATGATTACAGAGTTGGCTTTGTAATTGCTAAAAGGATCTGGCCCCAAAGCAATAGAGGTCAGATGACTAAGCCTAATTGACAGAAGTTTGGGCCCACATTATCATAGGAAATAGAAAAATCAGAAGGAGAACCAAGGGAGACAAACCTGCCAGGAGATGCGGAGCTGGCTATTAGAGCATGGTGTCCCCAGGTACATGCCAATAGACAGCCACTGAGGACGCTATTTAACATCAACAATCACAAGAAGGCAATAATGGAAAATAAGGAGATGAGGGCAATTATCCTAATAAAAATTTGTGACCCCTTGCTCAGGTCCAGGTCCTGAGCCAATATTAATATATGGAAACTACTGACTGAAGAGGTGGCTGAGTTCGTAAGCAGGAGGACTGTATAAATACAATGGCAAATATATACTCTATCGATTCCATCAGGGGTCAACCAAAGGGATTTATAAAATTTTACTCAGGAGACTGTGCACTGGGAAAGTGGGATATCCAGTCATTTCAAGGACTATTGGACATTGGACATAGCTTCCAGTTGCCATTGATACTCAGAGATACAATATATGCCTTTAGGACTTCCCCGATAGAGTAGGAGAATACAGAGACCAGGTAATCACTAGAGTGAATCGAGTTCTAGTAAAAGTCAGTCTCTTTGTGATTCACTGTGTCTGTGAACCCACCCCATGGATGTTGTTGGGTCCCAAGTTTATAATCAGGATTGACATGCTTGGAAGTTGGAGTAATTCCCACATTGGGTCTTTGATCTATGAGTAAAATCTAATGAAGTGGAGAAGGCCAGGTGGAGGGCTCTGAAACTGCTCCCTCCCAAGGATAGAAAATCAAAAGCAGTATCACATCCTGATGTGTTTGGTGAAGATTAATACCACTATTATGAACCTAGGATGAAAGGATGATAATACTTATCATATTATACCTCAATTTCCTTTGCCACTCAGATCCCTGCAGAAAATGAAGAGAACCTGGAGAATACCCACATACTACGATAAGTTCAATCAGTCCTGTTGTGTTTGATGCATTGTCAGTGCTGGAGTAGATTAATAGCGTCTTGGAACATGTTTAGCTGCTACTGAGTTGGCAGGTGAACTTTTTAAAATTCTGATCACTAAAGAGGATGAGAAAAAGTTTGTAATCACATGGTACAGATAGCAATATTCACTAACAGTTTATTCTCAGGGCTATGCTCATGCGTTCATGCTCCTGCCTTCTATCATAATATTGTCCAAAGTGTTCTTGACTATGTGATCATCCCACACAAAAAATCACATTCATGCAGTACATAAAAGACTACATGCAGATGGGGCAGGGTGAACAAGAAGTGTCTAGTAGATTGCAGATGTTGGTTTGATGCATGTGCTCCTGAGGGTGGTCGATAAACCCATAGCCAAGTTTTTAAGAGTCTAGTGGTCAGAGGTATGCTAACAAGTCTCCTTCAAAGCAATCTTTAAATATCAGAATCTTGCATTCATAGCTCCAAAGAATGAAGCCTAATTGTCCTCCTTGACTTCAGAAAGCAACACAGTATTCAACTAAAAAAAGCAGGTGACACAAAATGTTCCTGCTTTGAATGGAAAGCAGACTGAAAAGGGCTCTGAAGCAGGTCCATGCTATACTGCAAGCAGCCCTATCACTGAAGCCTCGTGATCTGGTCAATCACTGCTATTGGGGATGCCAGTTGTGGGAAGACCTGTAATATAGCACGGAGTTTATAGCAGCCTCCAGTGAAAGAATTTCAACCCAGGGTCATGACATTTCAGACCAAGGACATTCCATTTGTAACAGTAACAGAATTATGTGAGTTCTAAGAAACAGATCTGGTCTTTGGTTGGGCCCTGGTAGAGATGGAACCCTTGAATATGGGCACAATGTAATTGTGCATCTGGAATGCCCATCAGAAAGCCCATTTTGGGATGGCTTTGCTTTATCATGAAGACAGACAGACAAACCACATAAGATGGAAATGGTACATCTGCTATCGTACTCACACAGGACTAGAAGGCATAGGTAAACTACACAAACAGCACAGACTTTCACATCACCTATCATCATAGCACACCTCCCTCTCCCACATAGTTATAAGGAGCAGAAAAATGTCCCACTTTGGTTTAAAAATGCATTGGTTCACGGTGTGAGCACAAGCTAAAAATTGATGGTGGCCGAGTATGGTACTATTCAGGGATAGCTTTGAAAAACAGTAAAGCCAGGCAAGTTTTCCCAACAGGTGAAACTACAAATGGTTTGTTTACCTGGCCCTCCCACTTTGGAAGGAAGGTGGCTGGAGGTAGGAATATGGATTTCTGCACAGGGGTCAGAAGCCTACTTAGCTATTTAGAACATTGGATTGAAGATAAGGAGACATGAGGTTGAGGAATATGGATAGATATTTGGGAGTAAACACGAAGTGTAAACATTTTTGTTTTATTAATATATATAACACTCACATAAAAGAATTCGCTGTAGAAGAGGCACTGAAGAACCAAAAAGGCAAAATGACTTGACCCATTGCCATTAACTTCTCCTTGGCCATGACCTTTTTCCTCCTTTCTTCTAAATAAAGAATGATATTTCTGATGAATGAACTTGGGAGAAAGATCAATCTGCCTTAAGAAAATATATGACACTCTTCTGCTCAAGACCAGGAAGTAAGTTTTGTAGGATCAAAGATTTTGTGGGGTGAGGAGTGGTGAAGGCGGATGTTCCATGCAGTCATGACTGTCACTGAAAATGAATGTCTAATTTAGAAGCAAACTCTTAATAGGCCCATTTGACTAATAAGACTAAAGACACATATTTCAACAACTTTATCAGCAATGAATTGATAGTTTATCTCCATCTGCCTTACCCCTGTGTCTATCTCAACTTTGGTTCCTAATGTGGGATATTGTTCATTAGCCCCTTAAATCCAAATAACTCCTATAATGGAAAGCAGAGATGATTTAAGAGTGCTCTCTATTTTTTTAACAAAGATTATTTTGTGAGAAAAATCAGTGGTTAGTTTATTTTTTTCCTCTTATTATCTTGTAGGTGGTTGAGTGTATCTTCCTTTTTCTTTCTCTATTTCAAATGTTATTTTTAATAAGATAAGATTTAAATTTTGCAAAACTCATACTCTATGTCTACATTCATTAAGTTTTAAATGTCAGAACATTGGGTTTTAACAATCTCTTTAGAACAGGCAAGTCCACGGTATTCACTTTGTTGGCAGCAAAGCTAGAGAAATACTCCTGCATTTCCCACAACAAGTCACCTGTTCTATGCCAGACAAGGCTCAAGCAAGTGGGGAAGCTGCTTTCCCAAATATCATGAGCATTTATTTGATACTCAGTCATCTAGTACTTTTAAGGACCCTTCATATTTGAAGTCAGCGAGCTATGTATGTTATACACACATATTTATTCATATTACAAATGAAGGACCTTTTGGAAATCACTGAATTTCAAACATGTTTTTTCTTAAAATTAGTGAAATATTTTTTTCCACCAGAAAGCTCATATGTAAAGCAAATCAAAGGGGAGCTATTCTGTTTGAAGATTGGGTGGGCATACCTCAACTATACACTGTCTTCTCTGAAGCAACCCCAATAAAACTCACCAAATTCTGGGGTGCTATAGAGCACTGATAGAGCATCCCCTCCTCATGCTAAAGGTGAAGAAATTTAGAAGTGTCGTGTATCTACTACAGTATTGAGTGGTAACAAAATTGTTAAAAATATTAAACATAACTATTGCTTAATTTAGTGATTCTGAGTGGCATATCTCATCTTCAAGAAATGGCATGAACTTAAAATTCAAGTCCAAAAGATTAAGGTTCAAGTTTATTAACTCCTCCTTAGGTTATTTGTAAATAAGAGTATTGCCCCTATTATAATGTTTGTTCTGAGAATTAAACCAGAAGTAATATAATACCATCTTTTGCAGGGCCTGGATGCACTAAAAATTTGAAAACTGTTAGCTTCCTTCTCGGTTAATTTTAATTTTGCCTCACACGATGTCATAGTAAACCTGGATGGGATCATAGAAATTCTAACTTACTCAATATAGATGAAGGGCCTTGGGCCACTCATAGTCTTATTTTTCTTTGTCAGTTTTTTATTAATACAATGACATCAAATACATTATGACAAATGTTCTATTACTAAAAAGCTGTTAGCTTGCTAACCATTTTTCTAGATGGTAACATGTTGATTTTTGTCTGTTTCATAGATTCGTAGACTGAATTGTTTAAGCAACAAATTAATTTTCTTATAGCTCAGGAGGCTGGAAGTCCAAGGCAGTTTAGTTAGTTCTCTGAGGTCTCTCTTCTTGGTTTGCTGATAGCTACCCTCTTAGTGTATTTTAACAAGGTCTTTGCACATGTGTATACACAGTGACTCTTTCTCATCTTATATAAAATTAGGATTTCACTCTATTGGTCTCATTTTAATCACATCTATGAAGGCCCCATCTATAAATGCAATTACATAGATTAGGGCCTACCTTTTTACATAGTGAAGTGGCAATTGATTGGTGACTAAGACTCGATGAGATATTAAGAAAGAAAGTTGTAATTAAGACTTAAAGAACCTGCTTATTCTCTGGAAAATTTTGCATTCTTTTGAAAAAAAAAATGAATATGTTAAAATGAATGAATGTAGCCTGGAATGGCACTTGGAGAGCTATATTCCACTAGCTATGTGACATTGTGTCCATCCCTCACCAGTTTTGTGAAATTGTGTAAGTCACTTTATTTCTCTGTCCAAGTTTCCTTACCCATAAAATAAGTCTCAGACCATTTCACCTCTAATGTGCTTTCCAGTTCCAACATTTCATATTTTAAATATTTATAAAATTCTATCTTTATGCTCTTCTTCCAGATATCTTAGAACATTTACTCTTTTAATAACCTTATGTATTATTATATTTTTAAAATCTAGAGAATGATACTGCAAGGCAAAGTGATACTCTCAAGGCTCTACAATATTCAAAGAGGCTGAGACTAGAATCTATTCTGTTGTATTTACTCTGTTTGTTTTTTTTTTTTCATAAATAATGATGCATCCTATACTGAGTGTATAAACTGGAATAAATTGTTTTCAAAATATTACCCATATTCCAAAAATGTAAGTCTTAGAGATAGAAGGGTCTTTTCAAATCTGCCAGTGCCTATTAAAAGCATCAGCCTTGTCAAGGTAATAGAAGAACAATGCAGTTCTACAGAGGAAAAAACAGTGATGTGAATAACTCTTTGATGTTATAACCCAAGGACAATCTATATGCAATCAAACTTTTTCAGTTACATTGAGAATCTGGACTTGACTGGGGGCTTCCCTGATTCCTTGTAGCTGTTGGCATGAGCTACTGAGGGTTCCAGATAAATTCGTGCAATAGTCTCTAAGAACTGTAATGTAGCTTTTCAGAAAAATCAAGGAGGAACTGAGAAAACTTTGATCCCTAACTTCCCATCCAAATCTGCAGAGCTTAGAATCTTCCCTGATCTTTGGGACCAGCAGATATCCTAGTGTTGGGACTCCCCAGGGCCACTGAATCCAGCGTGCTGACATCCTGCATTAGTTTCCAGTTGCTATTGTAACAAAGTGTCACAAACTCAGTGGTTAAAAAAATGCAAATATATTCTCTTACAGTTGTGGAGGTCAGAAGTTTAATATCAAAGTTCCTTCTGGAGACTCTTAGGGAGAATCCATTTCCTTTCTTTTTCAACTTCTAGAGGATGCTTGCATTTTTTGGTTCTTGGCTCCTTCCTCCATCTTTTAAGACAGCAAGATACATATTAAATCTCTCATTTTCTGATTCTGATCCCTCTACAACCTTCTATTAGGACCTTTGTGATGATGTTGGGCCCACCTGGGTAATTCAGGCTAATCTTCTCCATCTCAAGATCTGTAACCACATATGCAAGTCCCTTTTCCCATGGAGGGTAATGTATTCAAAGGGTTTGGAGATTAGGGTATACGGGCTTGACTATCACACATACTAAACTGAATGGTTCGATCTGGATTACTGTACTCTCAGAAACAGTGTTTGGTAAGTTTTTATAAAGGCCTTTGATTGGATACAACAGGATCTCAGTTATCTACTGGAAATAACAGATACTGCAAGAGCTCTAGGAGGCTAATGGACATAACACAGATCAAAGTTAAGCACTTTGCCAGTCACTCAGAAATTAGAGGAGTCAGAAACTTTGATAATGCTCACCTGTTCTTTAACCTTGAAGCCAATTCAACACAAAAGCACATTAAGCCTCCTGTGGTTAAGGTACGCTTCTGCCACAGGGCATGCACTGGCTGCTGTCTGCCTGAGACCTTATTTCTTCTGTAAGTCACACACTAATCTGCTTATCTTCTTCAAATCTTTGTTTAAATTGTCATTTTCTCAATGAAGTTTGCTCTGATCAACTTAAAATTGCAAACTGTTTCTCTACTTACATGTCTAATCCATGTTATTTTGTTCCAGTTTAAACTTTTTAGAGCACACGTTCTTATAATTAACTTATTTATTATGTCCATGGGACATTATCTTCTTCTAGCTCTCAACCTAGAAGTTAGATTCTAAGAAACCAGAGATTATTATCTTTTTTAATTCACTGAAGTATCCATATTGCCTGACATATAGTAGCTGCACAGTAAAGATTTTAAATGAATTGAATGACTAAAGCTAAAACTTAGGTACTTCAGCTGTGTACACTCTAATTGGCTTGTTTTCTTTCAACTGTATCATGATTTTAATTCTTCAAATATTAACTGATTAACTGTTCCAATTATAACCAATTACTAAATTTTAGCATGTTAACTATTTTTGATCTTATATTTTTAACTTAGAGATCAATATCTGGCACTCATAAGAAATCAGGCTCAGATTCATCTTTCCAGTTATTCAAACCCTCACTGTATTCAGAAGGAACATTAACTGTAGCTGTGGCCTTGGGACATAAGATTGGCACCATTTTACTTGGCAGATGCCATAACTGGGCTCATCTAGCCTAAGATCAGGATTAGTCAGATATTTCTGTAACAAATGCTTCTCTAAACTACTCTCATATCGGTTCCATGACACAGTTGGAGTCTAAAAAATAGGAAAAGATTTGCTATCTAAAAGTAATAGAATCTGGTTTTATAAACATTATAAAATATATAACTCTTTTTCCCTTGACTATTGCCTAAGCACATTAGCTCTGTTTCCTTTCTTGAATAAGAAGTAAAAATGTTCTTCATACCTCCAAAGTGATTCATTTCCTTGGAGGCAATTCTGCAGAATAGTAGAACCTCAAGGGTTTGCCAGCATTGCTTTGAGGGTAGAGCTAAACTTAATATAAAACAAAATGTGAGAGGAAACAGTATTAAAGATGGCATTGTGATGCTAATTTTTGAAACTTGCTAGTAACAAATATTGATGTTTGCCCAATTTCATGACCTGCTAACCTAGAACAATAACTGGTAGCATTATTTAGACCAAACAGCCTGTGCTACACATACTTTGCTTTCAAAATGTGATCAATATAAATGCATAGTTCTTTCGACATTTACCGTGCCATTAGATAGTTGGGGTGATAAGAAGAGTAACTAAAATGTTAATAATCAAGGAGATGAAAATATTTAATTTGGCATATCATGTGGATCCTCAGGAAGTAAAACTCTTTGTGCTGCCCAAGCGCAGTTATAAACCCTTTTTTTAAGTCTCACTTTGCTGGCTTCCCCACTCTGCATGCTGAGCTGACTGCTTGCATGTCATATTCTGCTAAAGAGAATCAGATGACAAGGCTCAACCCATGTGTGCAGCAGCACAGCAGGTGAGTTTTACTTGGATGAGCCAGAAATCATTCTCAGCCAAAGAGATGTCTTATTAGCAAGCATGAGCGGAGGAAACTCATTCAGCTAAAACATAGTTTACAAGAAATAGTTTGCGAGAGCATCCGAAGGCCTTTATATTCATTCATCAATTACCTTATATAGAAAATAATTTTGCAACTTAAAAATGTTTATGGAATAATACTCAGCTAACAGTCTCTAGAGAGTTCATATCATCAAAGATCCTCAAGTTCTCATTTAACTGAAAACATATTTTTATTCTAAACCTTTAATATCTATGTAGTACATAACAAATGTCTAATGCCAAACTTTAGACTGAGTTTTTGTTCTAAGACTTTCCATGTTTTCTTCATGTCATCAAATTTGAGATAACTTACATATTTCCAACATCAATTTTAAAGATGGATTAAGCTTAAAGAAAAATAGAAAATTTTCATGACTGCAGAGAGTGATATAGGTGTTGACAGTAGAATGGAACCCATCATATTCTCTTGAATGTAATCCTATTCCTAACACCCTTATTTCTTTAACTCCTTAAATTTTCTTAAATACCAGATAAAAGTCTCAGATGTTTCTCTAGTCATTTTCCCCCTTTACTCCATATACATATATATTTATTATATCTTTTACCTAGCCATATCTTCCTACTTCCTAAACTGTTTCTTTGTTTTGTTGTGTTGTTTTGTCTGACCACCTCTTAATTTCCACTTACAGATTTTGAAACCTAGTTAGAGTTAATACACAAGGGCCTGATTTTGGACCCCTAACTAGTCTCCTGAATGGCAGTTACAGCCACTCACTAGCCCTTTCCCCTACTTCCTTTACCTGCAATCTCCCTATATACCCCTTTTCTTACTTGGAGTCTCAAAAATATTACATTATTAGTTACTCCCTTTTGTGGGAAATACTCTCTTCCTTTGGATTTGGTAACCCCATAGTTTTCCGTTGACTGTTAGCAGCTTCTTTTGCTGACTCATTCTTCTCTATTGGGCTTCAAATGTATCCTTCAAAGACTGGCCCTTGACTCCTCCCTTTAGCCTTCATGAACTTTACCTAGTCATTGTCCATGTCCATGACTCAAATTATGACTATTACATTGACTTTTTCAAATTTATTTTTCTAGTTAAGTTCTTTTCTTTTTATCCCATAACCATGCATACAGTTCCTACGCAGCATTGCTGTTTAATTCAAATATTTCTCAAAATTACCATATCCTAGTGTGAATTATCCCCCATCCCTATCCTGGCCTTCCTTCACTGTTTCTTATAGTCAATAATATAACCACCACTTAATTGCTCAAATGCAAATTCTGAGTCTTCACACTAGCTTTCAATCACCCTCTTTCATTCTGTATCCAATCTTCTTATATTTCTTAAGTATCTCTTCAATAGTTCCAATTCTCTCCTGCTCACTACAACCTCTATAGTCTAAACTACCATCATCCCTTGTTGGGATTACTGAAATGTCCTCCACACTGGTTTCTCTATGTCTACTCTTTCCTCATACTTTACCACTCCCCACAGAGGAATTTCTGTTCAAGAAATGGGGTCAGGTCATTTCTTATGAAAAATCTTTTTTTTAGAATTTCACCATTCTGCAATAAAAGATCAATCATACCCGTAACATGACCTTATGAGGCCTCACATTATGTATTACAGCTCCTGACTATTTTCTACTTATACCATACTTACTTACCCTCTAACCTCTGTCTGCCTTGAACTTCACTTAATCCTCAAAAATTCTGTGCCTACTTCTGTGTCATAACTCTTGCTTATGCTGCTTTGTCTGGGACAGTCTCCTACATTCTCCTTGCTTTATATATATTCTCATTCATCCTGAATTCTTATCTTAAATGTTACTTCATTAATAGAGCCTTCTTCACACATTAGCCTTTCCTTCAGCACATGCACATTTGCTCTAATACCATTCTGTATCTCTCATTTTGTATCAACAATTGTGCGTGTGTGTGTGTGTGTGTGTGTGTGTGTGTGTGTGTGTATTCCCTCAGGAAAGAATCTTATTTAATGACATATTATTAGTGGTTATAAAGAAGGGTATATGATACATAAAAATGTCTCTACAAATTTGTTGACAAGATAAAGGTAAATCCACTTAAAATTACTTTTATTCTGTCCTTTTCGTTGTTAAAAAGAAAAGAAAAGAAAAGAAAACTAAACTAAATTGTCTTCCTATTTTACTCGATTTTAAGCTCTCCTATGTGGCTTTCAGGACTGCATAAGCCTGGCTGCCTATGTTTTACAAGACCTGGGCTCAATAAGTAATGTGTGTATGAATGTATTCCTAAAGCAGTCTGGAAGATGCTATGGAATAAGTTGTACATACATAATTCCAAAGTTATATTACTCAAGTTCTGTAAAAGAATATAATTCAGAATTGTGGAACCAAATGAAATGATACAGAGCAGAATTTATTTGGGTGCTTTTGTAAGTGAAAATCTCATTTATTCTTTAATAAGTCTGAAACAAATAACTGTAAGGAGTAATAATGCACAATGGTTGTTTGGAGGGAGTACTTTAGATTTATGATAAACATAGAACAGAAAATATAAATCTATGTAGAAATTGAATTGAACAAATATAAGTATTTAAAGGAAGAGAAGTTTGTAGGAAATTAATGTCTGCAGAAAAATGAAGAAGGTTTGCTAGAGCCATTATGATGTACTATATTTTAGTCACATTCCACCTCTTACTCAATGATTTTGAAATAGCCCATAACAAAGGACATATATACAAGGATTTAATGAAATCAGAATGTGGAACAGGAGGAGAAAGCAAGTAGATAAAAGGCTGAATCATTCAGACTTCTTGGTTGCAACCAAGAGATATAGACCCTAAATAATTTAAGCAGGAATGAACACTAAGGAACTATAGAAATCATGTGGTCCAGTATTCTCAGTTTTTAACTGACAAAATTAAGAATTGTTTAAGCTACTTTCCTAGATACTCATGGCTCAATTGCATTAATTCTATGGGTTATAATTTCTCTTTATACCATCTTATTCCTTTTAATACATTATATTTCACTCCTTAATTAATTTCTGATAGTTCTTGGGCATGAGCACTTAAGTATGTGAATCTACTATAAAGTTTATCCTACTTTTCTGATTTATAAGACCATATGATGGACAAAAGAAAAAAGATTAAAAAATGCACTAATTTCACAGTAAAGTGTTTAATAAATGAAAATTAATCATATATTTTGAAGTAAAAAAGATGTTAGAGATCATTTCTCTAACTTTTACAAATTTATGAGAGGAATGAAAATATTCCATTGGCATTTACTTGGCATATCTGCTTTTATTTATCAGAACTTTGTCGTTGGTGAGTAATACAAACAAAATAACATCTGACAAAAAAATTAGATATTATAGAAATGTATCTATATGTGAGATATTGAAATAAATATTTGCTGAGAAATCCTTCAATGCTATAATAAAACATTTCTTTTTGACACATTATGAAAATTTTAAAATTAAACATTCCCATGTTTTTATGTATAATGTAATAAATTTTCTTCATTGTAAATTTGAGTCAGTAACATCAAATATAATTTTTGAAGTTAGTTTATAAAACAAACATTGTCCAAATAAATAGTTTTATTAATGTCTTTCACACAGGGGCCCTTTCTTGACCCTGAACCACAATCGATTAAATTTAAGGGATTCAACATGAAGATTTTTAGTACTTCTATAAAATATTTTGCTGTTAGACTAAATGGAAAAGTTTAAAAGCAGATGCACACAGGATTTACCTTTTTTTAAGGTTTTTTATTATAGTATAGCTAATATAAAATCCTATATTAGTTTCAGATGTAGACAGTAGTTATTCAACATTTATATACCTGAAGAAGTGATCACCATAACTGCAGCAACCATCTGACACCATATTATGCAGTCACATTATTGGCTATATTGTATATGTTATACATTACATCTAGAGATATGTTTTATATCTAGAAATTTGAACCTCTTATTCCCTTTCACCTTTTCCTTCCTTTTAAACATTTTTGAATTACAGTTGCCTTTCAGTATTATTTTATATTAATTTCAGGTGTACAACATAGTGGCTAGACATTTATGTAATTTAAGAAGTGATCCCTCTGACCAGTCTATTACCCACCTGGCACTATACGTAGTTATTACCATATTATTGACTATATTTCCTATGCTTTACTTTATATCACTATGACTATTTTGTAATTACCAATTTGTACTTCTTAATCATTTCACCTTTTTCACTCACCCCCCAAAATGCCCCTCGTCTGGCAACCATCAAGATGTTCTCTATGAGTTTACTTCTGTTTTGTTTGCTTATTTTGTTCTTTGGATTCCACACACTCATATAAGCAAAATCGCATTGCATTTATCTTTCTGTCTTTGAAATACATGACTCATCACAATACTCTAAAGTTCCATCTATTCCACCACAGATGACAAGAACCCATTCCCTTCCATAGCCAAGCAATATTCCATTGTATATATGTACCACCTCCTCTTTAGTCAGTTTTTCATTGATGGACACACAATCTGTCTCCACACCTTAGCCACTGTAAACAATACTGTTCACACATACTCTCAAAATACTGTTTTAGGTTTCTTCAAGTAAATACCAAGAAGTGAGATTACTGGGTGTTTCTTTGTGTCTAGTTAAAGGCTTTGTTTTAAGTTCTATTTTGTCTGTTATAAGTATAGCTACCCCAGCTTTTTTGTTTGTTTGTTCCTGTTTTTATGAAATATCTTTTATCCATTGCTTTGCTTTGAGTTTGTGAGTGTCTTTCAATCTGAAGTGAGTCTCTTATAGGCAGCTTATGTGAAGGTCTTATTTTCTTATCCATTTAGCAATCCTATCTTTTGAATGAAACATTAATCCACTTACATTTAAAGTAATTGTTGATAGAATGTAATTATTGTCATTTTATTATTAATATTTTTTATCTTATTTTGTCTTAAAGTCTCTAACATTTCTTATAATACTGATTTGGTGGTGATGAACTTCTTTAGTTTTTTTCTTGTTGTTTCCTTTTGTTTCTTGTTTTCCCTGGGAAGTTTTTTATCTTGTTCTTCTATTCTAAATAATAGCTTAGCTTCATAGAGTAATCTTGGTCATAGGTCCTTGCTTTGCATCACTTTGAATATTTGGTGTAAATCCATTCCAGCCTGCAAAGTTTCTGTTGACGAATCAGCTGACAGTTTTATGGGAGCTCCCTTGTAGGTAACTAAATGCTTTTCTCTTGCTGCTTTTAAGATTTTATCTTTGTCTTTAACTTTAGGGATTTTAATTATGATGTGTCTTGGTGTGAGCCTCTTTGGTTTCATTTTATCTGGAACTCTCTTTGCTTCCTGGGTGTGTATGTCTATTTCCTTCACCAGGTTAGGAAGTTTTCTGTCGTTATTTCTTCAGTTAGGTTTTCAATGCCTTAGTCTTTCTTCGCTTTCTGGTACCCCTATGATACAAATGTTGGTATGCTTATATTGTCCCAGAGGCCTGTTAAACTATTCTCATTTTTTTTAATTCTATTTGCTGTTCTGATTGTGTGCTATCTTTTCTTCTAATTTGATGATTTGATTCTCTGCTTTATCTAATCCACTGCTGATTCTCTGTAATGTATTATTTATTTTATTTATTATATTCTTTATTTCTGACTTTTTAAAATATGTTTTTCTATTGCCACTTTTATTTTCCTACTTCTTTGTTAAAGTTCTTCCTCAGGTCACTAAGTATCCTTATAAGCAGTGTTTTGAACTCTGTATCTGGTAGGTTGCTTGTCTCAGTTTGTTTAGTTCTTTTTCTGGAGCTTTGTTCTGTTTTTCATTTAGGACAAGTTTCTTTGACTCCCCATTTGACTACCTCCTTGTGGTTGTTTCTGTGTGTTAGGTAGGGCTGCCATGCCTCCTGATCTTAGTAGAGTGCCTTTATGTAGCAGGTATGCTGTGGGGGCCAGTGGTACAGTCACCCTGTTTACCTGAGCTGGTTGCTCCATGTGTTTCCCTTTTGTTGTTTATGTATGCTATCTTGTTGTAGTTGAGTTTTGGCTGTTGTTCACACATCAGTGGAACAGATTGACCCTCAGGCTAATTGGTTGCGAGGACTGGACATGACTACAGTGGAAGAGGTGTTGTGTAGGGGCTGACCTTTGGGTGTATCCTCCTTGGAGGTGGCCAGGTGATGCTTCAGATTGGTCTGAAGGTTGCCACCAGGTATACTACCCCTGGTTCTTCTGAAAGAGTTTCCACAACAGGCCAAGTTCTCCCTGTGCGCTGTCCCAGGCCACCTGACATAAGCCACAAAGCAATCTGAAGTCGCCCACCAACCGTTCTGGGCTTGGAAGTGTCTCAAGAGACTAAGCCATTAACCAAAGCCTGCTGTCGCTTGTGCCAGATTTAGAGCTGCTTAGAGTTATAGGACACCCCAAAGCCAGATGCTGCTTATTTGGCTTTGTGAACCTTTGAGAGATTTTAGAAGATCCTGAAGCATGAGCCCAGACAGATTCTTTGTATGGAAAAGCACTGGAAGCTTCTCAGGTGGACCCAAAATTTGGTTGTAGTGGAGTAGCAGGGCATTACTCGAGTGAGGAGAAGGATGGTGTTAGCCAGGTTAATGGAGACTCAAATATGTTGGCTGAATGCATCTATATGCAGGGAGGAGGGAAAGCTTAAAACAATGAAACAATGGCTTCCTTCAGCTTTTCCATCCAGGAAAAAGCTGCCCTTCCAGCCCTCTCTCTGAAGGAGAAAATTCAGTTCATTCCCATATTTGTCTGGTGCTTTTTGAGCTGCTGCCCCAGTGCTAGAGCTCAGAGAAAGTTAGTCTGTCAGCAAGTAATTATATGCATGGGCCCTTTAAGAGGAGCACCTAAGTCTGCAGGTGTCCTATCTCACTCAGCCACAAACTCCACTGGTTTTACAGCCAGAAGTTATGGAAACTTATCTTCCCAGCACTGGAACACTGGGCTGGAACTGGGACTCCTTGCTCCTCAGCAGGGACCTTCAAAGCCAAGATACCCCTCCTGATTTTTAATGGTCACATGTGGGTGTTGGACCAGCCTATTTTGTGTCTCTGCTTCTCCTACCAGTCTCAAGGTGACTTCTGTATGTCCTTGGTTGCAGAGTTTCAGTTTAGCTAGTGTTCAGCTTCTCAATGATGGTTGTTCTGTAGTTCAGTTGTAATTTTGATATAGTCATGAGAAAAGGCAAGCACAGTGTTTACTTATTCTACCATTTTGACTGGAAAATTTACCTTTCTTTAGACTTATCAATACTTTTAGTAAATTAGATTTTTAATCGGTAACTCATTCAAGTAAATCACTATTTTTTATTAAATATTTGACAAGGTAAATAATATATTCTCAGAGTAACCGTAGCAATTCTAATGGTATAAAGATAGTTACTAATAATAATTTTCCTAAATTTATATAAAATGTTATTTTGACATATATTGTTTTATTTAATTTACAAAAAACTGTCAGAATTTACTATCATTCTCTTTTTCTAATAATGAAACTGAAGCTAATGCAGAATAAATAATTCAAACAGCTAGTACATATAGGAGCTGGGATTTGAATCACAAAATGCATGACTTCAGAGTTCAAGTATATAATAAAAAAATTACATTCCCTTTCAGTGTTTTATTATATCATTAACTTCAGTAGTTTTAAGGTCTTGGTAGTCAGATATTTGTCATATATAGTTTTCATGAATGTCATAGTGTTGGTAATTACTGTTATTCCTAATTGGAATGTTGAACTAGTGAGACTAATGAAGAAGGGGTGATGTTATTAAAAGTACTCAGAAGAACCTTTCCAATGATTGGGATTGATTTGGCACAGTGTCTTTAAAAAGTTACACATGATTTTAATATGACACACAAAAAATAGTATAGAATCTTATATAAACATTTCAATTTTTATGAATTATCAGCATATCTACAATTATTTTATAGTATATATTCCTAGTTGATTTTCTTCAAAAGGAGTTTTACACCACTAAAAACTCCAAAGCTATTGACTCAGCAACACATGATTCTCTAATTTTGCTTTGTCCTATTAAAAATGCTTTTCAAATTGATAGATAGTATCTGTGACTCTAAATAAAGAATTCTATATTGAAATACTAATGTCCAATGTGATAGTATTAGGAACTATAGCCTTTGGAAAGTGATATAAAACTAGTGCTCCTATAAAAAAGGCCTGAAAAACCTCCCTTATCCCTTCTACCATGTGAGGGCACAGTGGGAAGTTGGCAATCTATAACTCAGAAGAGAACCTTCACCTGAGCATGCTGCTACACTGATTTTGGACTTCAGCCTCCAGAACTGTGCAAAATAAATTTCTGTTGTTTATAAGCTACCAAGTAAGAGGTAATTTGTTATAGCTGCCTGGACAGACTATAACAGCGAATTTATAACATGTCCACACATTTGTTCACACTCCTCCTATAAGAGTCTATGGTCTCTCTTCTTGAATTTATATTTTACCAACTCATTTGTAACCAATAAACACAGGAAAATTTATACTGTTTCACTTCTGAGGCTCTATCAGAAAAGAACATGCAGTTCCCACTGGATCTCTTGAGGTACTTGCTCTGTGGGAAGGCAGACATCATGTAAGAAGTCTGACTATCCTCAGTCCACCATGTTAGCTGGTAAGTCATGTTTAAGTGCTTTATTTGATAGCCACAGTTGAATCCCATCAAGAGCTACCTGAGTGAGCCTCCCTGGGTATCCATCCCAGCCTAACCTTCAGATAGCTACAGACCCAGCTAACAATGGAATGCAATTACAAGAGAAGTCCCAAGTCAGAAATACCCATCCAAGACCTTTGCAAATTCTTGATCCAAATACTGTAATGATTTTAAACCATTGTGTTTTAGAGAAACTTATTCTATATCTTTCAAAATTGGAAATCTATGATTGGCTCAGGAGACATTCTTATTAGAACCTCCCAATAGATACCAGGCTAGGAGTGATTGGTGAACTTGGCTGTTTGAAAAACCCCAGTGTCAAGGAAAAGAACTTGGGTTGGTGATGGTGGTATGCTGTGTGTCCACAGTGAGGTTCTGCTGATCCTTGAGCCACACCAACTGAGAACTTCCTAAGATTTTTATATACCTCATGCATATATTCCTTAAAATTGTGGCAAATTTTACAGTAAAAGAAACCATATTTTCCAAGTTTTGTCATTTAAATCCAACATTAAGGTTTTAGGCACAATTTTTCACAGTGCCACCAGAACCAACTTGCTATGTAATTAATGGGACATATAAAAATGATGATACATCACACATGTGCGTCATATTTTGCCACTTGAATACATGACAGGCAGTTGTCCACAAAGCCCATTAAGGTAGGGTCTGTGGACAGCTGTGTGGCCATGGCTAACATTAGAAGTCTAGTACAACTGATAGTTCAGGAAGAAGTAATTTCACATGTATTCCACATTTTCTTATAATGCTTTGGAACGTACTTGAAAAATATGACCTGAGATTTTTTTCTTCCTTGTTTGCATATTAATCCATCACTAATTCATTTATGTCCTTATATCTTTAGTCATAAAACAAATGTTTACTGAGTATCTATGACAAGACAAAATCTTACTTCCTAACACTTCTCATGCTCTTAGTAAGAAAAATGGTTTAAACATTTTTGAATGCTCAAAAGCATGCATTTCCAATCAATCTGAAGAATGGATTATGCAATAAAATGCTAATAGGATAATTGGTTGTTTTGAAGAAAAGTAAATGTAATTCCTATATATCACACTACAAATTCATTGGTTTTGAAAGAAAACTGACTCTTAACTCTTCTTTACAACTCTTTTATTTCTCTTTTTATCCTCTTTAGCAACTAATGACCAAAAAACCCCCCCAAAAACCAAAAAACCAAACAACAAAAAGCTGAGATGACTTAGTTTTAATTCACAAAGCAACCAAATATCACAAACTGTAAAGTTCCTACCTTTAAATTTACAAGTCCACCTGCATCTTTACCCATCCATTCTATTGCCCTTTTCTTTGTTACAATAAATGAAGGAAGTGTCCTTCTCCTTCTAAGGCCGATGCCTCCACTGGTGCTCTGGTCCCATCATTTTTTGTTTTATCATAATGCTTGCATAATTAACCATGTCCTACCTGTCTTCCATGTCCAATATCTTATCTCTTGGCTCAGTCCTGTTGGTATTAAGATTCTGTCATGTTGGGCCCTCGTTAAAAATAAATAAAATAAAAATTAAATTGTATTTATCTCATCTTCCACCATATTGATATTGATTACCTTTCTTTGCCTTTGTTTTTCTGTCTTTCTCTCTGTTCTCTCTCTCTCTCTCTCTCTCTCTCTCTCTCTCTCTCTCTCTCACACACACACACACACACACACACACAAACACACACACACATACATGCACACACACACACATACACATGCACACAGACTTTATTACTTCCCCATATATCCACTTATTATCTCCATTCTCGTGACCTCTTGTAAACTTCTTATATTTTTCTGGGTTAGTTACATGTTGTGAAATTTATAACCTCCATAAATTTATCACTGAAATCCATTTTTCCTAGATAATAGCAGTACTGTTCAATTGATCCACACATCCCTTCTTTCCACTCTACAAGCCTTTCTTCATGTTGAAGCTAGAATGATATTTTTTAAAAATGTAAATCACATCATGTTAACACTGCTTGAAACATTAGAGTCAATCCACTGCTTTTATGTAGGTTTCAAAATTCTTTATATTACAAGATCCTCTACTATCTAGTGCCTGCCAACACTTCTAACCTCATTCCTTCTTATTCCCTGCCTCCTTTTTTCTCTAAGGTCTAGTTATATTGAACTTCCTTTAATGCAGCATGCTCTTCTTCACTTACTAGAGTCTTCTATTTTCTATACTCTAGGTTATATCCTAGATGTTAATTCTTATGGAGAGGTTCTCTAGCTTTCAAAGCTGGTGTTTGATGCCCTTCCAGTGGCTTTGCATATCATCCTTATTCCTTTGTAATGGCACTTATCACATTGTATTTAATTATTTCTTCATTTGTTTGTGTTTCCCATTAGACTGTAAACTACTTCACTGCTGAAGAATCCAGGACTAATGCTAAATCAGTGAATGAATAAATCATGCTATACACAAATAATAAATTCCAAATGGACTAAATATTTAAATTTACAAAGCAAATTTGCTAAACAACTAACAAAGAATAAATATTGATCTGGTTTTAGCAAGGGAGAGTCTGTCAAAGTCTATAAGTGAAGATATATATTATTAATAAAGCAGTTGATTTGTCAATTATTCAGCATAAAAGAAACAAATACGTATGTTGCAGTAAATCACTACCAGATGACAAGCTAGGGGAAAATATTTGCAAGATATGTAAAATAAGAGGTAAATATTTATAAAATTTAAAAGCCCATAAATATCAATATGAGAAAAATAAATCCTTCACTAGAAAAATCACAACATGAAGCTGTATACTGCAGAAGAAATCCACATGGCAGATACATATATGCAGTGAATACCGGTGAATGCTTATTGAGTGCTTATAATTATGGCAGGCATGTTCTAAGTGCCTTACCGTGTTAACTCATTAATCCTGAAGAGAAACTAATAAGTTAGATGCTATTATTACCCTCTTACTTATCTTACAGATGACAATTTTCTCAGAGTTCTATGTTGAAAATAATTTCTTCATTCAAAAAATTAATGATAAAATTTTAAAAATTAATATTAAATTAATATGATAAAATGAATAAGATTAAAATTTAAGATTTTATTTCTGGTTTTGATTTGATAGATATTATGTATTCTCACTGGGATCCTAGTTCCCCTTCTGTCAGTTTAGGCTGCTAAACCATACCTCAGAACAGACTAAATGAAATTTGAATAAAGTACCCAGTGTATAAAAGATAAACAAAAACTGTAAATTCTCACTTTCTTGGCACTTGAGAGGTCTTGGCATAGTACCTAAATATGTTCAACCAAATGATAGTGTTTTCACAGTCAGTAGAATTAGGTTATGATCCAGGGACTGTTGTGATGCTAAGGGTACAAAATACTAAGGCTGCTAGGGATTTGGGCCAGGGGTGCTCCCAATACAGGCAATCAGTAATTCAAAGTTTGCTGCCTAACATACAGTTTACACATGGGGGCCTCATACATATGCATGCCAATTTTAAAAGAGTCTAATCTGGAGGATGCTGAAAGGTAGCATGAATTTTCAGTGAGCAGACGTTATTAGAGAAAAATAGGTGACTTTTAATTCTAGGTGATGAGTTTAACTTGCAGCATGTTTTCAGTGAGTCCTTAGGCTATGTGTGAATATGCTCATTTTTCTCAGAAGGGCATGCTTGTGAAAGGTCTGCCAGAACATCTGGAGTTTAAGACATTGACCTGTCCTAATAGATTAGAATAGAGAGCTAATCAGAAATTAAAAAATAATTTACAGTAACCAAACATGGCAGGATTACAAATAGGTTCCATTACAGTGAGTCATGTGCATTGGGTACCAGCTCCAGATATCACTAGTAGGAAAATAAAAAGTATTGGCTTGGAACTAGTGCAGCTAAATCTCTCAACTCACATTGGTGGCCTGTGGTCTACATTCCATCCAACAGATACATGTTACATCTCTGACAGATGTGTTGTGCTTGGCCTACAGAGTTTAACAAAATTAAAAAGTTAGTTTCCAGTATTCAAACATTGGGAGATTTCATGACAAGCTTTTGATTTAGGGTCTTTATAAAACATGAACGAACAACACTGGGGCTGTCTTTGATATGGCAAAAGTAACTAGAGCTAAGCAGTGCTGCCTTCTCTCCAGTTGTCCATATTCCTCACTCTCTGTACCCATTCTGTACCCCGTCTGGGCTTTTTAGTGATTCATTTATAATCTCTGCTATTATATATAGTTCATAGTGCTGCTCACTTTCCAGGGTAAGTCCAAAGCTGTGAGATATATGAATTTATATATAGCATTTGAACTCACTAGGCCTCAGTATTCCAATATGCAAATAATGACATTTGAAATTGAGACTCTTCAAGATACCTTTCACCTCAACCATTGTATTATTTTATGCAAACACTTGTTATCCTTGACCTTATTCTCAACAGTATTTAGCCTTCTAGCTCTTTAAGGAGGATATATGGGGATAATTCTATATCAAACCAATACAGTGGCTTCCTGACCTGTTTTCCTGTTAAATAACTAATGACGTTACCAAACTGAACTCTCTATCTGGAAATCTGACTGTATAGGTTTCAATAAAGAAATTCATGAAATTTAGCAGATATTTTTCAGCATTAGTTTCTGATGTGAAATAGCAAGACCTGTTTCAGCTGTAAATTTTTATATGTACTGTAAATCAGGTTTTCTAACCATGTAGTTTCTATCCAGAGCATGTTTTGTTAATATTTTTTCCTTTGCACAGTACTCAAAATTTTCTTTTATCATGGCAAAGGTAAGAAAATGTTGCTTAGGTTGTGTTTATTGTTTATCATAAATGTGCTGATAGCTGTAATTTCTGTTTAGTCTTTTTCAAGACACCATTTTTATTACAGCAAGAAAATACTCATTTTTATGCTGAAAATACTCATTTTCATGCTGTTTAGAACTTTTGCTCCAAGTCTATACTAGATGTAATCTAAGATAGATTGTCTAAGGTCTATCCTTATGTATAACTTTTCTAGTAGACAATATAGTAGAATTAAGGCAAATTCCAGATTCTAATCCAGCTCTACTCTTTCCAAGAGGCATAAAATTGTACATATTACTCAATGTCTCTGAATCTTCTTTTTTATGTGAATTGGACTGATGTTAAAATACATTAGCTAATTCATAAGTTTCTGAGTATTAAATAAGATAATACATTAAAGTGTTTAGCTCAGAACTAATACTGATAGTTAATAATAACAATGCTGTTAATACTGATATTAATACAAAATTATACAAACTTATCCATAAAAATTCCTTTTACTTCTGAAACTTGTCATCAACATATGTGCCCAATATATAAAACAACCTCTTTTAGTACTCTTTAGTACTTTTTTAGACAAGTCCATGACATCTGGCACATTGCTATTAGAAACTCTCTAGAGGTCAGCCTAAATTACGAATTATGCTAATCAGATCATCTTGCATAGTCAATGAGCTGATGACAACATGAAGAAAACTGATGATTATCATTGACCAACCACTAACGACTCTGAATGAGATTGGAAATAAATAGACAAAAAGAGGACAGAAACACTGTAGTATAGCTTCAATAACTTTACCTTAGAGAATTTGAGGATAATCTTTTGTAATTTATGCTGATGATTTCCAGAAATTTTGCTTCTGTACTTTTGAAAGAAATTTTTAGAATTATATAACTCTTTGCACATTTATAACCTGACTTTTAAAGCTTTTAACATTAAATTTATATAGTTTCAAATGCCATAATATTCAACATATTGTAATTATTGAAGTTTTTAAAGTAAAACTTTCATAGCGTTCTTCTTATTTAATCTAGTCATCTAGATACTTAGCAAGTTCACATCACCCTTGATTTGTTTAAAAACACATTAACTGTTTTTTCTTAATCAGCCAGAAATGTTAGTGTTCTCTCACTTCTTAAACTCTTATTTCTGTTCCATGTCCAAACAGAATCTTATCTCTAAGTAATGTTTTTGATCATTACTCTGCTGGAAGATTTTATGTATCAATTAATGTTAAATATAAAAGTTTCAGTAATTATAAGTTGTCTTATTTTTTCTTTAAGATTGAACTATGTTACAATTATTATCAGTGTAGAATTTCTCAATAGCATATTATGACCCAGATTTCAGTTAATCACAAATATATGTAGTAAAAATATTATTCCAGGTCAGACAATTAATTTTGCAAACTCATCCTAGAAAAAGTATTACATACCTTATTGGTGAATATCATACCCCAACTCAGTAAGGTGTCATAATCTTGGCATATTTTTAAATAATTAGTTCAGTTATATATGGATTAATAACTAATTATTGCTATACTTAAACATACTTTAATATTAAATTAATTTCAAAATTTTATATACATACAAAGGTGGACAATTGATTTTGCAAACTCATTCTAGAAAAAGTGCTACAGACCTCATTGCTAAATATCACTATGACCATCTTTGAAGTATTCCCCTTGGGAAGCTATGTGCCAATACCAGTTCCTAGTTCAACCTTCAAAGCAATTTTTGAACTCTTCCTGAAATGGCCATCAGAACTGTGTGGGATCCAAAATCTGATAAGTAAGTTCACAAACTTGCCACTATGGGCTTATGTTGGCAGCACTGTACAAACAACTCATAAGGTGTCATAACCTTGCTAAGATATAAGGACAACTCTGATGACTATTTCAGAAAAAAGAGTTTCAAATTTCCTTTAAAGGGTGGGCCTAGGCACTGGCGTTGGTGCATAGCTTCCCACAGGGAGTACTTGGAAGGTTATATAGTGATATAAAGCAACATGGTTAGGTACAACTTTTTCTAGGATGAGTTCTCAAAATTAATTGTCTGACTCACATAGGAAAACTTGTTAATATAAATAAGTGAATGGAAATTTGAAGGCATTTTTACAAATGCATTGCTCTAATTCTTAAAAGTCTTTTCATAATATATGCTAATGTTCACATTGTGATCTGGCATCAAAAATAATTTTTAGTGATCTACTTACCATCTATATATTAATAAGATATTCTTGCATTTTTTTAGATAGCAAAGAGTTGTAAACATAATTATTTATTACCTGGTCATTAGATTACTATCAGACATCGTAGAATGACTATTTACATGTACTATTCTGTTTCATTTGGAAGTTTGTTATTTAATACAATAAATAAAAAGGTTTGCAAAAATTAAAATTATAAATTTAAATATATCTTTTCCAATAATATTTTTAAGTAACATGATTCTATCTTAATGTGCAGTTTAAGTACCTTCTGGATCATCATACATAGCTGAGACAAGGATGTATAAGCATACTTACCAAACTCTTCCTCATTTCTCAGAGTGGTGCAAATGCAGAATGAAGAACAAATTGTTATTGTACTACTTCTAGTATTTTGTATATATATTCTCTTTGCTTTGCATGTTTTTGTTTTCTCAATTTATTTTTTTTACTAGCAATCCTAGGTTGTGAACTAAAATATTACTCATGCTGCTCACTCTTTAATTTCTTAATTTGTAATATTCCAACATAGACCATAATACAGAGTTTCTAATAACACATTTCCACCCTAAACATAAATATGTATAAGACTGCAAAAAACATGAAGTCCTACAGTGCCTTAATTAAAAAATATTTGACTGCCAATAATTTGAAAGATTTATTCATGTGGTATCCAGAGACTTCTATACCTTGAATAGTCATATAAAATATAGAATGACTGAAAGGCATACTTTTTTTTGCGGAATAGAAAGAGAGTGATTGTAAAAGGGAACATGGGATAGAAAAGAAAACACTTCATTGTTTATAAATGCAAGGTAAAAGCAAAAGAGAACAGTTAGAAGTTGAAAATGTGTACTATTAAAATTATGTGGGAGAGTTCTGGTTTCCAGTTTGGCACGTCAGAGTTTAGAAGTTGTTACTCTATCCTAAAAACAAATAAAAAGCTATATAAACTGAAAAATCAACTATCCTTATGTCCATAAGAGGAATGGGGTTATGGGGCACACTGTTGCCCCCAAAATTAGAAGGACAGACAGGTGGACACAGAGAAACACAACTTAGAGTAGAAAGCCAAGAACTGAAACATCCATGGAAACCATTGCTAGAATAGGAAAATTTGAACTGTGATGAATGACTGGAGGCTCAGTGTGGACAGCCCTGAGGGTTAAAAACTTTATGAGATGTAGTTATCTGATGGGGGAATACACATTTGTGAATTGTACCTCCACGAGTTCTAAGTCTTCACAGTGAATAACAAAGAAAATCCCCCAGTGCTCCCATCAGAGGGAGACAAAAATAAACCACTTTGATGTGTGCCAGAATATTCTGTTATTCTTAAAACACCAGCCTTCAGAAAAACCCTGCTTTACTATAGGTTAATCTGCTGGGGTTTATTAGCACCTAACCCACCTGGTGGAAGGAAAATAGATAATACCAGCTGACTCTCATCTTTCAAATACATAGCTCTAGCCCCCTCAGACTATCCTGTCTCATTTAAGGTGAGGAGGTACTGAAAAGCACAAATAAAGTTCACGATTCAAAGTCACAGGCTCACCAGAAGACTGAAATCTAATCACAGAACTATAGAACACTTCTATTTCCACCACACCTTGCTACTACATTACTAAAAGCCCATTTAACACAATTCTGCTTATCCAGTACATTATGTTCACCTTTGAAAAACAATTACAGGTAAACTAAAAGGCAAAAAACACAGTTTAAAAAGACTAAATGACCATCAGAACCAGAGCCATTAATGGCAGAAATAATTGAAATTATTAGATCAGATGTTTAAAATAAACTATGATGAATACACTAAGGGCTTTAATGTATACATAAACAACATGGAACAAGTAGGTGGATAATGTAAGCAAAAATGGAAATTCTAAGAATATCTAAATGCTAGAAATTAAAAACACTGTAATAAAAATAAAAATGTCTTTGATGGCCCCATTAGTAGATTTAAAACAGTGGAATGAAGAATCTCTGAGCTTAAGGATGAAGAAATTTTCAAAATAGAAAAACAAAGAGAAAAGGAGACCAAACAAACAAAACCAGAACAGCACATACAAGACCTGTGGGACAAATACAAAAGGTATAAAATATGTGTAAAATCAAAAAACACCAGGAGAAAAAAAACAGAAAAAGAAATGGAAGCAATATTTGAATAAATGATGATTGAGAATATTCCCCAAATTGTCAGACGCCAGACCACAGATCAAGGAAACTCAGAAAACAAAGCAGAATAAATGTAGATAAAAACTAAATCTAGGCGTGTCACATTCAAACCTAGAAAACTCCACAATAAAAAAAATTCTTGAGAGAAGCACTAAGAAAAAGAAACACCTTCACTATATGAAATAATAAATAATTACATCTGACCTCTTAAAAACTATGCAAGTAAAAACAGAATGGAGTAAAACTTCAGTGTTGAGATAAAAATAACACCACCTGGATAGAAATTTATACCGTGAAATTATTATTGAAAAGTGAAGGCAAAATAAAGACTTTGTCAGAAAAATGAAACTTAGAAAGCATTGCCAGGAAACCTGTCTTGCAAGAAATCTTTAAAGAAGTTGTTGAGAAAGAAAATGATATGTTAGGAATATGGATGTATACAAAGTAAGAGCCTCAAAGGATGAATAAGTGAAAGTAAAATAAAACATTTACTTTTCTTGTTCTTAATTGATAACATTTTGTTCCAAATAATAGCAGCAAGACTATATTCTATTTTATACATGCGTGTGTGTGTTCTCTGTGTGCGTAAAAGTGACAATTGCAGTATGGCACAAGGAATAATGAAGAAAAACTGGAATATTTTACTGGAAGACACATGTATGGCATATATTGCAAACTTTAGGGCAACCAATAAGAAAGCAAAAAAGAAAGTATAATTCATATGCTCAGAGAGGAGAGAAAATGAAATTATGTAAAAAGCATGATTAAAACCACACACACACACAAGAAAAAATGTGGAGGACTAAATAGGAACAAAGAAAAACAACAACAAATAGGAAAGTAATCAATATGGTAGATAATAATCCAAGTATATAAATGAGCATTCTAAATGTGAATAGTCTAAATACACCAATTAAAAGACAGTGATTTTCAGAATGAATCATAAAACAGTTTCCAACTATATGTTGTTTAAAAGAAATCCACTTTAAATATAAAACTTATTTAAATTAAAATAAAAACATGGAGAAAGTTATGCCATACTAACACTAATCCAAAGAAAGCACAAGTAGCTACATTAATTTTATACAGGGTGGACTTCAGAACAAGAAAAGTTATCAGGGATAAAATGGCATTATGTAATGATAAAGGGGACCATCCTCCAAAAAAATAACAATCTAATGTTTATGCACTAACAACAGTGTCAAAATATATGAGGCAAAAACTAGTAGAACATCAAGGAAAAATAGACAATCCACTATTATAATTGGAAACTAATACTCTTAAAAATCAATTAACAAAATCAAACAAAATCAAAAGCAGTTTCAGTGAAAAGACCCATTAAATAGATAATCCTCTAGCCAGGTTAACAAAAATAAGAGAGAAGATTCAAATTACTAATATTAAAAATGAAAGAAAAGATATCATTATAGATCCCATGGACATTAAAAGAATAAACAAGAAATATTGTGGATAACTCTATGCTCACACATTTAATAACCTAAATGAAATAGACCAATTCCTTGAAAGATAGCCTCTGTTAAAACTCACACAAGAATAAGCCAGTATGGATTGACCTATATCTATTAAAGCAATTGAGTAAGTAATTAATAACCTTCCAAAACAGAGAACTCTTGGCCCAGATAAGTTTGCTAGTAAATTCTATTAAACTTTTAAGTAAGAAATTATACCAATTTTCTACAATCTTTTTCAGAAGGTAGAAGCAGAGGGAATACATCCTAACTCATTTAATGAAGCTAACATTACCTTAAAACAAAAACCAGCAAAAATCATTAAAAGAAAACTACAGATCAATATTTCTTATGAAATTAGATGCAAAAATTCTCAAAAAAGTCAGCAAGGAGTTCCCTGGTGGTGTAGTGGCTTAAGGCTTCGGCGCTGGCGCGTTAGCACTGAGGCCTGAGTTCGATTCCCAGCCAGGGAGCTACCCACATACCAAAAAGAAAAGAAAAAAAAATCAGCAAATCAAGTTCGACAATGTATAAAAACAACAATATAGTATGTCCAGGTGGGATTTATTCTACACATACAAGGCTGGTTCAAGATAAGAAAATCAATTAATGTAATTTATCACATCAATCAACAGGCTAAAACAAAATTACATGACCATATCAATAGATGCAGAAAAAGCCTCTGGTTCTACTCACTCTTTAAAATTGAAGTACTCTTCAAATGTATTCTAACCAGTTCAGTGATATTCCAGGAAAGGTCTGACATGCACTCCTGCAATTGTTCTTGTGACCAAGAAAGCAGCTATAATACCCAGAGAAGCTGCCATCTTCACTGTTTGCCAAAATCCAACAATATCCAGTTATGATAAAAATCTTATCAAACTAGAAAAAAAAGAATTTTTTCAATTTCATAAATAAAATTTATAGAAAACCTATAGTTAAGATCTTAATTAATGGTGAAAAATTCAAAGCGTTTCCATTGCGATCAGGAACAAGGCAAATATATCCCCTCCAACTGTTACTTTTCAACATTGTACTGGAAGTCTTAGCTAATTCAATAAGATAATAAAAGGTAACAGATTGGAAGAAAATAAATAAAACTGTCTTTGTTCACAGATAACAAGATGGTTTATCTAGGAAATCTAGAAGAATTAACCAAAAATTACTGGAACTTATAAGCAATTATAGCAACTTTGCAAGACACAAAGTTAACATAAAAAATGAATTACTTTCCTATATGCTAGTAATGTACAAGTGAAATTTAAAATGAAAAACACAAGTTTATTTAATTAACACCCCTAAAATAAAATATTTAGCTATAAATGTAACAAACTATGGACAGATCTATATGAGGAAAAAGACAAAATTATAAAATTTCTAGAAGATTAGAAAATCTAGATGAACTTGAGTATGACAATAACTTTTTAGATACAATCACCAAAGGCATTATCCATGAAATAAATAATTAATAAGCTGGTTATTATTAAAATTTAAAACTTCTACTATTGGAAACACAATATCAAGAGAATAATAAAACAAGCTATAGACTGTGAAAAAAAATATTTTCTAAAGACACATCTGAAAAGGAACTTATCCAAAATATATAAAAAACAAAAGTTAAAACTTAGGAGAAAATGAACAACCTGACTTAAATATTGGCAAAGGACCTGAATAGATAGATACTTTATCAAAGAAGATATGCAAATAGCATGAAGCATATAAGAAATGTCATTAGGGAATTGAAAATTTAAACAATCAGATACCACTGCACATTTATCATAATAGCCAAAATATACAGCACTGTCAACACCAAATGCTGTCAAGGATGTAGAGTAATAGGAACGCTAATATATTGCTGGTGGGAATATAAAATATCAAAGACACTTTGAAAAAAATGTTTGGCAGTTTTTTCCAAATTTATACATACTCTTACTATATGATTCAACAATCATGCTCTTTAGTGTTCAACTATATGAATTAAAAACTTAAGTCCATAGAAAAATCTACATATGGATATTTATAGGAGCTTTATTGATAATTTCCAAAACTTGGTAGCAACCATGATGTTCTTCAGTGAGTAAGTAGGTAAATACACTGTCTTACATTTAGAGAATGGAATACTATTCAGCATTAAAAAGAATTGTCCTATGAAGACACAAACATACATAGAAGAAACTTAAATGCATTTTACCTAGTAAAGAAGCCAATTTGAAAAGTTACATATTGTATAACTCCAAATATTTGGTGTTCTGAAATAGGGAAAACTATGGATACAGTAAAAAGATTAGTAATACCTAGTGGTTAGGTGGGAGGAATGATAAATAGGCAGAGAACGGAGTGTCTTCCGAGAAGTGAAGCTATTTTGTATGATACTACAATAGTGGATACCCATTGTACCTATGTGAACCCCATAGAATGTACAACATCAAGAGTGAATCCAAATGTACATAATGAACTTGGGCTGCTAATGATTTTTAATGTATATCAATTTCAAGAAACACAGCAGTTGGGTTTAAGATATTGGTGGAAGGGCAGAGAGAGGTTGTGTATGTGTGTGAATAGGGGCTGTATCCTAGAATATTTCCCTTACAGGTTTATACCTTGTCCATGTTGAAGACTGCTAAGCTTCTATTTACAGATTGTAGTTCTAGTTTTGGCTAGGGCATTAAGGGCACATCTCCCTGTGACTGCTCTTTGAAAAATATATTATGGAAGATTTATTAGAAATCAGACTCACCCTCTACCTCAACTGAGAAACAATGGAAATGGCTGCTTTCCTAGGCATCATAGCTGCTTTTTCAATCACCAGAATGACTGTAGGAGTTCATGTAAGACATCTCCTGGGATATCATTAAACTGGTTAGAATACACTTGAAGAGTACTTTAATTTTAAAGAATGAATGAAAACTGAGAAATAATATTTTGTACTTATTGTGATTTTTTAAAATTCTTACTAGAGAAAACATAAATTGTATTTACCTATGCCACTAATAGTGAAATTAAAAGAAAAATTTGTATTCAGTATTCTAAATATTAGACAGGCAAAAACACAGTATCTGTGACCTTACAACAAGGCTGCAATTCAGCTATCTCAACTTAGAATGAGTTATAAGAAAATATCAAGTATGTCTTTTTTTAAAGACAGTCCCTTGGGAAGTACAATTTTGCCAGCAAAAAGTACAGAGTAAGAACCTGAAAATTCTTTCCTCTATAAAAACAAGAGAACACCGACAAAAATTTTAGGGATCAACTGTCTCAGAACTCTGGAAATAGAAGACTTGCAGCAATCTGGAGAGTGTTTATTCAAGAAAAGTGAACTTTGTGGCATTTTAACTGGCCCTATTTTCACTCCCCTCTTCTCAGCTTCACAAGTAGCCTTGAAAACCAATAACCTGCAATCATAGTAAAAACCGGCTGCTGCTAGCCAATGGAGGGGAAAGACAGTTGAGATGCCTCCAAAGACCCATTCCCAGAAAACAATCATTATTTAACTTGTCTGGTGGTTCCTTGGAAAATTTTCATAGTAAGTCTCTTTAGTTGATCAAACTTGGAGCTCACCTAATGTAAACAGTCTTTTATCTCTGGGGTGTTCATAAAAAAAAAAAAAGTGAAAAAAATTTAATATCATCACTGCCTGAGGTAGTGAAAAAACAGTTAGGGTAAAGAATAGGCAAACCCAGAAGAAAAACATGGGGAGTTTTTCCATGGGGCACTTTAGAAAGTTCTAACATATTTTTTGGCAATCTAGAAAGCCACATGCATGGGTAGGGCTGTATACAGGCTTAGGGCTCTGGACATGCTCAGGAAAAACCTAAGCAAGTCCCAACTTCTCATCTGGCTGACTTGAGGCAGTGTGTAAGAAGAAATTCAAGCTGCCTGACAAAGCATTGAGGGTATGACAGAACTCCTTAGCAAAGACTTGCAGACTTATTGATCTCAGGCATCTAAGAAAATCTCTGACCAATCATCAGCTAACAACTAAACTAACTAAGCAGTGATTTCAGTAAATATACATGAAAAAGAATACAAACTTCAAAGAATTAGTTCAGAAAAGTTGCTAAATATAGAATAACTAACTATGAGAAAGTAAAAGAATTGGATTTCCACGGTTACCACAATATACTATTTAAAATGTCTTATTTTCAATAAAAATATGACACATACAAAGAAATAAGAAAGTATGATTCATATACAAAGAATAAAGCGATTAATAGAAACTGTCTCTGATGAAGCCTAGACATAATAAACTTACTGGACAAAGACTAAATCAGCTATTTAAAATATGTTCAAAGAATGAAAGGAAACCATGTCTCAAGAACGAAATGGGAGTAGAAGAAAAATTTTCAATTAAGTATAGAATATCAATTAAAATATATAAAGTTTATTTAAAATCCAAATAGAAATTCTAAAGTTGAAAAATACAGTGACTGAAATCGAGTTCACTAAAAGACGTTTCATAATTAGAGGAGCTCAACAGCATATTTCAGCAGGCAAAAGAATCAATCAACTTAAAAATTGGTCAATGGGATCATCTATTTAGACAATGGAAATTTAAAAAGAAAATAAAGGATACTAAGAACTACAGAGAACTATGGAACATCATTAAACATATCAACATAAGTAGGAAAATCTCAAATGAAGAAACAAAAAGGTGGAAGAGATATTTAAATAACTAATAAAAGACCTTAATTTACACATTTAAGAAGCTTTGAACTCACAGTAGGAAAAATAAGAGATCCACACCTATACATACCATACAGAATATCTCTCAGTTAAAATTTATATTATAGAGAATTATTTTAACTTCTATGACTATTAGCAAATAAAGCTATTTTTTATGATGAAGGATCTAAACACATTTAATAAGTAAGGCAAAATGGTGTTGATGGTTGTGGTGGAATATCAAAGCCAGAATTTAATTTTAAGAGTAATAACAGATACGATTTATTTTATGTTGCTTCATTTCTCAAATTTTCTCTTCTTGTTCTTATCTGTTAAAGTAAGGAATGAAGTGGCATGATGGATTATAAAGAGAATGGGGAAAGGTCACCAGAATAGCAGTCTCTTGCTCATGAAATTTCAGATGGGGTTTGGTCACCAAAAAATTATAATTCAAATATTGATGTTAAATGAGAAAATTTGGCATTTTGCTCTCCAGACACACTGTGACATTTACCACTACTTAATAACTTTGGAAATGCAAGCAAATAAGTCTTAGAGAGAATGTTTATGTCCTCCTTGGTACTACTCTTAAGTATGGGTAACATTAGAGGAATATTAATTCCTTAACTTGGATTACTTATTCTCAAGATATAGCCTTATTCAGATATAATAAGTGAGGTCAGGTATAAAGTTTAAGGAACATTTTTTGAGCACCTGTGAATTAGTTTGGTATACAAGATAGAAAAAAAATCTTTATTTGCATGGAGATTACATTTCAGTAGCAAAGACAAGCATAAACACACAATATAGTAAATAAGATAATCTTTGGTAGAGGCAAATAGGATCAGATACATGATTTGTGGCAATCAGTGAAAAATGAAAAAGGGGTCCCTTGATTAAATATCACTAAAGATTTCAGGATAGCAATAGCTAAGCATAAACCAATTGAGAGTCTCTTAGTCATAGGGCATTGTGTAACTGTATAGATGCAGGCCCATGTAACCAGGCCTGGAGATAAATGCTAAAAATAAAATAGTACAGGTTAGATAGGTGAGTATAATTAGATGAGTTAAAGAAAAATAAAATTTAAATGTTTTAAATTATTTAAAAATACAACTCATTTAAATAACTGTACATGCTATATGTTTTGCAAAGTATGATATAAATTTAAAAGATGCTATACTTTTATGGAGGAATAAGCTTAGCCTTTGAATTTAGCAAGTTCTGAGTGCCCTTTAAAAGCCTAGCTATTTGAAGTTGTTTTGGAGATGAAATAAAATGATCTTAATACATGGTCCTTAACAAAGTACCAAGAGTATAATGAAAAATCAAAAGTGCTATTATAATTATTAGTAAAAACAAGTGTCATCACTGCTGCTTAAGTTCTTATAGATTTCCATTCTCATGAAAAATTTTACTTATTTCTACCATTTTTTCTATAGAGATCTGTTTAAATATTTTGCATATTCATGTCTCCTCATCAAATCTTCTGTCATTTAAAAAATTGGCAAAACAAAAAATTTTATTAGATTCTTTCTGTTTGCTTTTGATAATTAAGGATTATTGAAATTATAGAATTCTCCATCAATTACCAATAATTAGTTAGATCTTCTCTGAAAGAAGAATTTACTTGTTCACCTAGTGGTTACAGTTGTGTAGGATATATTGATACATCTCTTCTAATATGAATGTCAAGTTGTAGTAGTCTAGTCCCTCGTACAACCAAAAAATGATTCACAATGCCAAGTGGGCCTCTGGATTTCAGAGGCAACATAGTCCTCTTTAGGGCATGCTACTCTGGTTTATTTACTCGGTGACCCTAAAAACTATTAGATTTGAGTGGGCTTAGAAGAAAAGGATCAGCCACAGATTCAGGATGCCAAGGAAGCTGTTCTGCCACTTGTGCCAAAGGATCCAATAGATCTGATGGTTCTTAAAGTGTCGCTGGCATACTGAGGTGATGTTTGGAGGCTTTGGCAGGCCTGTGTAGGTGAACCATATAGCTCAAACCCTTTGATTTTGGAGAAAGCCATGCCATCCTTGATGAATAACAACTTTCCTTTTAAAAATCAGCTTTGGGTTTGTTACTGGATGTTACTAGAGACCAAAGCTTAACCACAGGCCATGAAGTTACCATGTGACTTGAACTTACCATCATGAACCGGGTGTTGTGTGATTCACTGAACACAAAGTTGAGTATACACAGCATAATGGTATTATCAAAAGCAAGTGGTATATATCAGATTAGGCTTGAGCAGGCACTAAAAGCATAATAAGTAAGTTACATAAGGAAGTACCCCAAAATGCTATAACACCTACCTTCTTGATATGACTTTTAAAAAATGTAATTAAGTAACAGTTATACCTTGGTACTTGACGGCTTTGAAACTCATTTAATTTGGTATTTAATGCATTTTGATGTGAAAATTTTTTGCTGTACTCATCATTTCTTTGGTATGTAATGTGAAAGCTAGAACTCGTTGGTTTCAATTGCCTTATGACTTACTACCCTTTTTAGCTGAAGCAAGGGTCATGCATTAGTCACAGTTTAGCTCTTGCCCTGTTCACATTTCTTTGTAGTCTTATGTTAGCTTCTGCAGTCATTTCATGTATTTTTGGTTTCATTTATTTACATTATTCCTTATAGAAAAAATTTGCTTGGTACTCACTGTTTTTGGTACTTGTCACGCCTCCTGGAACCAATTAACAACTAGTATTGAGGTACCACTGAATAATGCAGCATGAGTAAGTCATTCATAAGAAGTCTGGAAATTTACACTTCACCTGTGGGGCTACTCCTGTTATGTCTACAATGCTTTTTTGGAAAGAGGTCTCTTTTCCTTTTCCCCATTTAATTTAGAAGAACCACCAAGCACTGAGAATATCAGTGTTTGCAGGGTTAAAATAATCATGCTTTTTAATTCTCATCAGTCAAAATGATCTGGGCTTACTTTCTGAACAGTCTTATAATTGCACCTTTGTATTTATGCCTTTTTTTGTAGATGGTTTTAGTGAGTCAAAACACATGAAAATATGTATTAGTTATTTAGTAGAAAATCTCTAGAGCCCCTAATTATTGGAGAAACTGACATGATATGTTACAAGTAAAAATCCTCAGACTATGTAAATGATTAAGAGCCTCCCTTTGTGAGTCATTTTCCAATTCTAGTCCTCTTTCCTAGCACTTCAAAATGTGGCATATTCTATTAGTCAAACAGTACTCTGACTATGTTGCTAGACTTTGAAAGAATTGCCACAGGCAAGACTTTTTATTTTTCTTAAAATATCTTTCTCATATGGTTTTTCCTAACCATAACATGAGCTATTGTCTCTAAAAGTTTGCATTGCTTTCAAATGAATGTGATCTTTGTATAAACCCTCAAGAAAACCTGAAAAAAAATTTTATCTTTGTACCTTACTTCTCTGTTTCCTTCTAAAAACAAACAAAAAAAAAAAACAACTTAGAACTTTTGTTCAACACCTACTGTGTGTAATCCCTGTCCCAGACTAAGTTTAAGCAGAGAGGTAAACAGTGAGTAGGTCTTGGTATAATTAACATTTGAATACCCAGGGAAAATTTTTCAATTTTTTTTTTTTTTGCTGTATGTGTGTATATATATATATATACAAAACTCCTATTTTAGCGCAAGTTTAAGTTAATAAAATTTCTTTCAGAATCTAATAATCAGTCTTCACTTATTTTATGTACATTTGAAAATATTTACTGAATACTCTATGGTACATATCAAGCAAGCCATTAATGATGGGTGAGAGTTGTCTCTGTACTCAGGTACAAAATTCAGAAAATAAATCTACAAAAGTTGCCCAGCTTAGGTTCTCCTTAACCAGGAGAAACTAAACATTTTTACCCATTTTTTTATCTCTCATGTCTTCACTTATAACATTGAGATAATTTGTTTCACCTAGCCCATAGTGATTAAAGAATTTTTATTGTGGAAAGTGTATCAGGATGGCAAAGTGGGTAAAAGCTGTGCTTGCACTCCTATGATCACAACAAAATTACAACTAAACTAAAGAACAACTATCATTTAGAATTTCCTAAAGTTTAACAAGACAGAAGTCCTATTAACTAAGGATATACAGAAGAAGCCACATCAAAACTGGTAGAAGAGGCAGAGATATGGGTCAGGCTGGTTCCACACCTGCATGTGGCAGTTAAAAATTAGGAGAGTTATCTTGGCTAAAGAGGTTTCCTCTTAGGAGTGAGGGGTCTCAGCCCCACACTAAGCTCCACAGCCTAGGATTGCAGTACTAGGAAGAGATGTCCCCATAATTTCTGGCTATGAAATTCAACACAGATTGTGGTTGAGTGAGATGGATGGTGGCTGGAGTCCCAGGTGCTTCTCTTTGAGGGCCTGTGCCTAGATTTACTTGCTGACTCACTCAGAGCTCCAACTATAAGGCAGCAACTTAAAATGTACTGGAAACATACAAGGAGGGAGGTGGCAGCAACTGAATTACCTGGCTTCAGGGCAAGACCTAAAAGGACAGCTTTTTCCAAGACAGAAGTGCTGACAGAATTCATTGTTCCTTTATTGAGACCTCCTTCCACCCAGGAAAATACCATATCCAATTTTCCATCAACCTGGCTAACATGGATCACCCCACGCTGGTGATTCCCTGCGACCTCTACCCACCCATCTTGCAGGCCCATCTAAACCACTTCCAATGGCTTTTCCATACAAATGGACTATCTCAGCTCATGCTGCAGAATTTCCAAAAATCTCTAAAAGTTTCACAAACACCAAACAAACAATATCTGGCCTACTTATGCCCCATACCTCTTCCTAAGCAGCCTCAAGCACAGCACTAGCACCAGCCAGTCTCCATTTATAGTTTAGCCATGGTACCTCCAAGCCCAGTATAAGTGGTGACCATCTGTAGATCATACCAAATTGCCTAGGGCAGGGAACAGGCAGTATCTGACCTTGTCCTGCAGTAGAATTCCTCTCAAGAGGCTTCAGAAACAACATACCCAGTAGCCACCTTCAGACCACACAACAGAACTACCCAACCACCTCCACAATTGACACACCTGAAAGGCAGTCTTGGCAGGCACCAGAGCCCCACTAAAGTGAATCTTGCTCCATAAAGTCAGCCTTCGCACAACAACTTCTGCATTGTAGTCACGGCCAGCCCTCACAACCAATAAGCCTGAGGGTCAATCCTTTCCATTGACATGGCAACAGCAATCAAGGCTGAACTATAACTGCAGGCCAAACGTAACCCACACAAGAAACACCCCTGGAGCATCCTGCTCAGGTGACATGGGAGCCTGGGCCACTCAGCCCCACAGGACACCTGCTACATAAGGCCACTCTACTAAGACTGAAAGACATAAAACTCTACCTAATACATGGAAACAAACACAGGAAGGCATCCAAAATGAAAAGACAAAAAATGTAAATAAAAGAACAAAACAAAACTCTCAAAAAAAAAATAAAGCAAAATAGAAACAAGCAATCCATCAAATGCAGAGTTCAAAACACTCTGTATAAGGTTGCTCAATGATCTCACTGAGAACTTCAACAGAGAAATGAAACAAAATTGGAGTTAGAAAACATAAAAATGAAGCAATCAGAAATGAAGACTACAATAACTGAAATGAAGAACACATCAGAAGCAATCAACAGTAGATTAAATGAAGCAGAGGATCAAATTAGCAAATTAGATGATAAGCTAGAAGAAAATACCCAATCAAAATAGTGGAAAGAAAAAAGAATTTTAAAAAATGAGGATAGTTTAAGGGGCCTCTGGAATAATATCAGGCATACCAACATCTTCATCATAGGAGTACCAGAAAGAGAAGAGAGAGTAAGGAATTGAAAACCTATTTGAATAAATAATGACTGAAAACTTTTCTAACCTGGTAAAAGAAATAGATATATAAAAGCCAGGAAGCACAGAGAGTCCCATACAAGATAAACTCAAACAGGCTCACACTAAGACATCATAATTAAAATGCAAAAGCTTAAAGACAAAGAAAGAATTTTAAAAGCAGCAAGAGAAAATCAATTAGTTGATTACAGAGGAGCTCCCACATAACTATTAGCTGATTTTTTAACAGAAAATTTGCAGGCCCAAAGAGATTGGCACAAAATACAGTGTTGAAAAAACAACCTAAGCTTTAGATTACTCTACCAGTAAAACTATTATTTAGAGTTGAAGGACATATAAAGAACTTTCCAGACAAGAAAAAACTAAAATAGTTCATCTCCACGAAACCAGTATTACAAAAAAGGTTAGAAATTTCTGTAAGAAAAACAAAGATATAAAATATGAATAATAAAATGACAATAACTACCTACCTAATAATTGCTTTAAATATAAATGCATTTGATGCCCCAATCAAAAGATATAGATTAATTGAATGAATAAGAAAATAAACCCTTACATATGCTGCTTATAAGGGATTCACTTCAGATTGAAAGACACACACACAGATTGACAGTAAAGGGATGGAAAAATATATTTAACAAAAACTAAAATAGAAAACTGGGGTAGCAATAGTTACACAGACAAAAGACTTTAAAACAAAGTTTATAATAAAAGACAACAAAGGGACCAACAATTTTATTTCTGAATATTTACCTGAAATAACCCAAAATACAAATTTGAAAGAAAATAAGCATCCATATGTTTATTGCAGCACTATTTACAAAACCGCAGATATAGATGTAATTTAAATGCCCATCAATAGAATAATAGATAAAGAGAAGTGGGACATATATACAGTGGAATACTGTTTGCCATAAAAAAAGAAGGAAATCTTACCATCTGCTACAACATGGATGGACGTAGAGGGTATTATACTGTGAAATAATTCAGACAAAGAAAGACAAATACCATATGAAAACACTTATTTATGAAACCAAAAGAGCAAAATAAACACACATACAGAACAGAAACAAACTCATCGATACAGAGAACACTGTGATGGTTGCCAGATAGGACAGGGGTTGGGAGGATTGGTGAAAAGGGGAAGGGATTAAAAAGTACAAATTGGTAGTTACAAAATAGTCATAGGGATGTAAAGTATAGCCTAAGGAATATAGTCAATAATCTTGCAATGTCAGACGGGCATTAGATTTATCGAGGTAATCACTTCATTATGTCTAATCATTATATGGTATACCTGAAACCAATATAATGTTGTATGTCAACTGTTAATTAAAAAATACAGTTGACATATAACAAATAATGCAACACATAGACAATGCAATGTAGAATTGTACACCTGGACCCTATGTAATTTTTGCTAACCAATGTCACCCCAATAAATTTAACAATAAAAACAACAAAAAAAGAAAAATACAGAAAATATTAAAAATAAATTTTTAGAGTTATTCTTAAATACCCTTTTCTATAAATATATGGTACATAATGAAAGGTGCTATATAAATAATAAACACTTAGAAAGGTGCCTGGCACATGATAAACCTGCAATTAACTTTCACTATTTTGTCCTGAGAGTCTCCCAGTCACTTAATTGTAAACTGTCTGGTGGTAACTAGAAAGACGAGTTATGGCAAACACAGATAATAGTGGTTTTACTGTTCATTGAATGTAAAAGAGCGGTGTCAGAGGAAGCATATGTGAAAAGAAAGCATGAGGACGTGTTTTCAGAAAGCTGAGCTTTTTGGGCTCTTTACACAAAATTCCAGTATAAAGCATGGTAAGGTCTGTGAATAATTTTTCTGTGTTTAACTAATCAATTTAACAATATTAGTATTTATTTTTACATACTTTAGATTTAATTTAATTAGTAATATTAGATAGCTTTATTGCATGTTATCTATGTTTCTTTTTATTTTTATAGTAACCTTGCCAAGTAGATTTGGTATTTTCATGTGAGGAAACCAAGACTCAGAAAGATTATTGCATGAGTAAGCATGCCCTTAGTTTAGCTGGCTCAAATTGTTTTGCTACTCTACAATGCTGACTGGTCAGAGTCAAAAATTAATTTTAACTTGTATCATTTTTTTAGTAAACATTAGCACAAAATTGAGGATATGTTTTTAAAGTTTCATATAAACTTCAACTCATTGCCAACAGTGGCTAACTCAGAATAAAGGACTTAATAAGTGGCTTTTGTTATCGTTATCAATTCACAGTGATAGTTTAAAATGCTTTATGTCCAATGTATTGATCTATTTATGCCCTATATTTTGCCTTGTGTTCAGTATCCTAACCACGTTTTAAAAATAAACATCATAAGCAGTTTTTTTTTGTGTGTGTTTCTGTGTTGTTTTGTTTGTTTGTTCGTGTTTTAATGGTGGCAGGAACACCTTAGAGGAAATGAGGAAGAAAAAAACTCATAAAGAATTTTCTTTCTACCTCAGGAAATATTTATGGGATAGCTTAGTTTTCTACAAGGGGCTCAATAATGAAGTCATCAGCAATGAGAAGACTTGGTCAAGGTTTATGAAATACAAAGAGGTCATGGAGTAACTCAGGCTCTTTTCAGCAAGGGCTTTTCAAACCATAGGTATCATACCACACCACAACTCTACATGTGCTTATAAGGTCTCTAAGTATGTAACCACGTGTTACCTCCTTTCTATACATTCATCAGTGTTAGTGAGACATGATTGACAGAAAATTCAATTCAATCCATACAATTTCATTAAAGCAACATTAATTGGATTATCATGGTTATATATCAAGCTTTTGGTGAAGAAAAAAATCAAATGTTCAAAAATGATCCAAATTAAGGTGGAAAAGTAGAGTTCACAGCAGTAGTATAGATAGATGTTGGTCTCTAGGAAGGTACAGAATGTTGTAAAAATGGACTTATACTTGTTTTTTGGGGGTTATTTTTCATTGGTTGTCATTAGCTTTCAAATTAAAATGCAGCAATTTTAAAAGACTTTATTCTATGAGCCTCAGCAAGCAGCATGGTTTTACCTTCAAAATGAAGAGTGCATTTCTTTGAGCTCAAGTGTGCTTAATTAGATAATAGGAATCATAGGCAATTCTATGACTAAATAGGGTGACCAAAACCTATAGTATTGAATTTTACATGAAGTTCCCCAGGCAGAGAGATAATTTGAAATAACTTTGTTCCAATTAAGAATCAATCAACAAAAATACATTGAATGCTTATTATGTGTTAGAGTAAATTGTCTGAATGAGATATTTTCAAGTATGCTAGGTCACTAACTTAGACCGTGGGAGGTCCAGGTGCCACATATAAAACAAACAGACAGGAAACACAATCCTTATATTTTGGTAAATACTCTGATGTAAGAGGTGTGCTTGTATGATCTACCCAAAGAATTGTGATTGCTATACTCAAACAATTTCTACAACCTAGGTATCAGAACTTACTTATCTTTACAATTCAACCCAAGGCTTGTAAATAAGACAGGATTTATTGAAAATGATTGGAAAAAGGACTATGTACACATTGTAATTCTAATTCAATCATACAATTCAGTCATGTGTGCATATAAACTCTAATATAAACATCTACCTCTGATTATTTATTTTTTTAATCAATAAATATATATTGAGCATCTATTATGTATCAGGAATTATTCTGAGTACTAGGGATTCAGTAAACAAAATAAATAGATATTTTTGCCCTGTCAAATTTACATTTTGTTGGACATACAGATACCAAACAGTAAGGATAATAAATAAGTACATTGTATATTATGTCAGATGATATATGCATCTCGTAATGGTGACGCATCTAGTAGTAAAGGGAAGTAAGCATTTTTAGGCTGAGATGTGTGTATCACCATCACTTCAGTTTCTATCAGGGCTGGGAAGATGAACACTGAAGGTTATAGCAGCTGTATTACGGTTATTACTTTTTGGGGATATTGTACAGACCTGGATGGAACAGTTTAGAATAACAAAATGACTTGATGAATACATTTATTAAATCAGCACAATTTGAGCTGAATCTTTGTAGAATGACAGAGTGAGTAAGACTACAAATTTTGGGCTCAGGATTTAGTGGATAGCATATATTGTAACTTTGTGTACACTCAAGGAATTTCTGAAGTGGAAACCAGTTGAGAGATCACCTCCTTTAATCTAATCATTTTATAGAGTAAGGAAACTGAAGTCTAGGTAAATGAAATGAGTTCTCTAAGACCACAAAGCTAATCACAGAGGTAGATCTGGTTTCTACCAATTATGAAACTCCAGAACAATGTGGCCATATCTGACATACTTGGATATATCTTAGTCCCTTCTTTATATTTAAGAAAAAGAGTTAAATTTAGTCACAGTTTGAGCATGCATGGTCTTTAATAACTCAGCATCTGGTTTCCAAGTATACTTCAAGCTTAATTCCTACTCCTTATGTTGATTATTTCCAAGTTGTGGACTTGGACTTGTTTCGTGGTCATCTCATCTGCTAAAGAAATGTGCTGTGATATAATTTGGTTAAAGTGGGGATATAAAGACGTTTTTAGTACCTGAAATCACAAATATATCATGTTAAAAATAAATTGCTTTCAGAAGTGTGAAGTGTTGATTTAATGTACTCATATTTACTGCAATTATAGTTAATTAAAGCAATGGTTTCAGTGTCCCTCAAATAGAATGATTTAACAGAAGATGATTTTGATGATCAAAGAGCTTTGCAATTCTCTATAATCGGGGAACCGGAATCAGAATGAGGTGAATGATGAGAGAAATATGTAATGGAAATACAGAAGGAAAGAAGAAAAAAGTGGAAAAGCAAGACAAAGTCTACTCTGACCCTCAGGATTTTTAGGTATTCTAGCGCTTCTGACAAATTTGGGAAATGGCAGCATAGATCCCCAGCTCACTAGAAAGAATGATGAATTGTGATTATTGTGACACTTTTCCCCACTGATTCCAAACAAGGACATTTTGGGAATTTTTCCCCTGATTTTTGTTGGTTTCTTGAATTCGTGAGGCCTCCCGGTGACAAAATTGAACAGAAATAGTGACAGCAGGAGTCTCCTTTCTTACTTTAATTATCATGTCTCTAAATTTCACCATTAAATTTGATGTTTTCTACAGATTTTTTTTTCTTAAAACAACAAAAATTATTCTCTCAGTCTGGAAGTCAAAAGTCCAAAATCAAGGTGTGGCAGAGCCACACTTCCTCCAAAATCTCCAGGCAAGATTTTGTTCCTTATTTCTTCCAGTTCCTGGGGGCTCGTCATTCTTTGGCTTGTGGCAGCAATCCTCAATTTGTGCCTCTATGATCACATTGCTTCTTTCTCTTCTCTGTGTCAAATCTTCTTTGTGTATCTCTTATAAGAACACTTAATTAAATTTAGCACTCACTGGATAATCTAGGATAGTATAGTCAAAATTCTTAATTTATATATACACAGAGGGTGCCAAAAATATATACACATTTTAAGAAAGGATAAAACAGTATTAAAATTGTAATACTCAACATACACCAATAACAAGATGAATACAAGTCATGTTTGACTTCTGCAATTATAAGAGTTGCTCAAAGTGGTTGCCATCAGCATCTAGACATTTCCGATTATAGCAAACTACTGCTTGATCAATATTGACCAAACTGTTCACTTGTATCATTGTGCACGTTATATCAATTTCTTCCTGAAGTACCACCAGTGTAGCTGGTTTTCTGTGGTGCACCACATCCTTTAAAGTCCCCCATAGGTAGAAGTCAATAATTATTAAGTCAGGAGAACCTGGGGGAAACTCAACTGTACCTCTTCTTACTATCTATAGTCCTGGCAAATGGTGTTGGGCTCCTCAAATCATAACTGCACTTCTGCCATTTTCTTTGGCTGTCCTGCCTGTTGCATGATAATGGTAGCGTTCATTTGATTAATGCCGTCTTTTGAGTGAACACCATACTACACAGTGCTACCATAATTCATTCAACTTCCAAAAGTAATGTATTATAGATGATGTCTCTTAAAATGTGTATACCTTTTTTTTGGCACCCTTGGCATATGGAATAACCCTTTTTCAAAATAAAATAACAGTCACTGATTATAGAAATTAGTATATAGACACATCTTTCGTGGGGCCAAATTTTGTTACAGTTATTTATAAGTTTTATTTTGTATTTAGGCCAATAAGATTTCATGAATGGATATCATTTTTAGAGTATGATGTCCCTGAGTTGGAATGGCACCATCTGTCACCTTTTAGCTGTGTGACATTAGGCTAATAATTTCAACTCCCTTTTAATCTCAGGCACCTCATTAAAAAAATAAAAATGATAATTATTATAAAAAATTAAATGAGAGAGAAGGAAGTTCTTGGTACCATGTCCAGAAAACAAAAGTGGTCAGTAAAACACATTTATAACAGTATTATAGTGCTTAAACACAATAGTATTAATAATTAATTTTTTGTTGAACTATTCAAAATAGCTTACTAATTAAAGTAAATGCTACTAATGACAATGATGTATATTTTATTGTTAAAATATAGAAAATGTAAAAATTACCATTTTAATTATTTTTAAGTATACAGTTCAGTGGCAATAAATGGACTCACATTGTTGTAAAACCCTAAAGGCTTTTAATAGCTATTCTCAATTACTTTCTATTTTGACTTTTCTACATTTTTTAAAAATCAAGAACTTATTATCAAAAGACTTTTTAATCTATTGAGATAGTCACACAATTTATCTTTTATATTTTATTGAATCAATGTAGTTTTAATAATGTTTTTTAGTTGAAATGACCTTGCATTTCTAAGATAGCTCAATATTTTTGTGGGGAGATTTATCCAACATACAAATGTTCAAAGTTGCCAAATAGAAAAAGAATTTAGGACAATGATGTAGATTAAAAAGCAGTAGTTAATTTTAACAGCACATATTAAAAAAGAAAAACATTAATTACATTATTACATCTCCAAGTCATTTGCAACATTTTTGTCTAAAAATACTGTTTTGTTCAATTTCAATAAAAAGACTCAGTCAATGCATATCATTTCTTACAACTTTTCAGTTCTAAAACAAACAGACAAAAATGTTTTAGAGTCATCAGGATTTATCTTACAAATATTTTATTGCAAAAATACATTCTGAGACAATAAAAGCATAATTTTTCTTACTGTTATCATTATTATTCCTCGATATATCTGTTCCACCCCCTAGCTCATATTTTTATGGAAGCTGAGATAATTTTCCACTGTTGTTTCTTTCATCTTGGTTGACATCTTTCTCACACTGCTAATCTTAAAGTATGTACAAGAAGATACTGAGTTATTTTAGCAAAATAAAATCCGATTAGTTATTTTAGAGCAAAGAAAAGAAAAGCAAAATTTCTTTTAGTTAAATTTTACAAAAAACGCACAACTTACATTTATTCTATTGGAAGAGAGTCTTTCAAGTAAAAGCCTGACCCTACTATTATATTCTCAGCAGGAGCAGAGAAAATTCTAGTCTGAGGGTTTTAGCTGGCCACTGGGTGTCATGCAAAATAGACTCTCAATCATTACAAATTAATAGAAAATGTAAATACTAATTGGAGCTTTCAAGAATATTTAAGGAAGAAAAAAAAGTAAATCTACTGATGGGTACAGAGAAGGGCCAAATTTGTCTACCTTTCCTTAAGAATGATTAAATGGATACAGATCTAGTCAACTTAAACAACATAAAAATTATTTTTGGACTGAACAAGTGGATGCCTGCAGCTGATTTTTCAGTCAAATCACATCTCCTTGAAACACTAGGTTTGAGATGGAAATATTGACAGGCAATTTACCAGTTAGGCTCTGGGAAGTACAGGAACAACAAATGTAATCCATTTTGTTAACATGACAAAGTTATCATAATTAAGCAGTTGGTAAAGAGATCAATCTATTACAAGATTACATTACCAGCCCTTTAATGAAATCTGATGTTCAAATAAATAGGTACCATGGGGTTCTGCCATTGTATACATTAAAATAACCTAACCAGAAAAATCACTACTATAATGTAATTCTAGCCAGATTATTTTAGCAAGCAGATTTTTTTATGTGTTCCTGGCAATTCTCTCAATTTGCTACTTCATGTAGTCCATGTTCAGTACTAGTTTCCTTTTTAAATTCTATACAGGAGTGAGTTGAAGTATTGCTGCTGTATTCCAGGGTGTCCAATCTTTTGTCTTCCCTGGGTTGCATTGGAAAAAGAATTATCTTGAGCCACACATAAGATACACTAACACTAATGATAACTAATAAGCTAAAAAAAAAAAGGAGTCACAAAAAATCTCATAATATTTTAAGAAAGTTTATGAATTTGTTTTGGGTCGCATTCAAAACCATGTTGGGTTGCATGCAGCCCCGGGGCCACAGGTTGGATAAGCTTATTTCAAGCCAATATATGAGTGCTATCAGGAAAAAAAATCCCACCATAACCAACTGTGATTTTTATATTATATGGCTAGATACTTTCAAAGAGCTCTTGTACATTTTAACTCCTTGTTGCTTTTTCAAAAATGCAGCTATTCCTGAATGGGGGCCTACATTAAAGGAGATAAAATAGCTCAGAAAGAAGTAAGCTGCCCTAAAGCAATTTACTTGGATTCTGGATTTCCAAATTGATGGATTACATTATGAAATCTACTGCAGTTAAGCAGATTAAAGTAGCCAAAACATGTTCCTTCCTTGATTGTGGAATAATCCAACCAAAAATGATTCAGAGAAAAATGAAGAGTGTGGTTATCCCTTAGATAGTTATAGGATAATCAAAATAAAGGATTGCTTTATAAAAAATGAGGTAAATAAAATATTAGAATTCCATGTTTTGCATTAATCTTTTGATATTTTTATTTGCTATCATTAAAAGAATTTTAGAATTAGAAAAGACTATAGTATACATATGATATGCCCACATTGAAAAGATTATATAAGATGAAGCCACATTTCTATTGTTCTGAACTTTTTTTTCATTCAATAATGTATTATAAAACTCTTGCCATGTCATCCATGTAACTTAGGTCTCTGTGAAAGAAGCCGATCAAATATATTCTAAATAACATAGCTAATCCAGTAGGAACACTGAGATTTTAATATTGCTTTTCAATAATCTACATTAATCCATAGCCTATTGTTCGTTTTACACAGATTTTTCTCACATTATCAACCCTGCAATGATTAAAATTGTAGCACCATCTTTGTGCACATCCACAGTTATTTTCTTGGTCTGTTCTCAGTAGTACAATTGTTATGTTGACTATATTTAATGTTTTTTATATGCAATGGCAAATTGTCCTCTGGAGGTTACTAATTCCTATGAGTATATTCACATTTTAACTTCAATAATGTGGCTGAGGTGGTTAATTGCCCTTTGGAATCCATTCACCTTATTGCTCTTTTTAGTAATAGAACATTCCCTATTGAGATATAGCTTGATTTTGGTTACTCAGGTAGAAACTGTATTTCCTATCCTTGTTCGGAATTAGATGTAATAGTATGACTTAATTCTGGCAGATGACATGTTCACCAAGTGATATGTGCAACTTCTGGGCCATGTCCCTGACGGAAAGCTACTTGCCCTCCCCTACATCTTTCCCCTCCCACTCATCAAGGCTGGACTTAGCTATAGGAAGTCAGCTAAGCAGAATTGGGAATGGGGGAGCAATAAAAAGGAGAGTATCTCACATCTTGGGACCACATCATGAAACAACATCTGGCCTTCATTTCAAGCATTTATATAAGAGTGAAATAAACAGTCTATTTGGGTGTAAACTACTATTCAATCAGCCTAACTAGTACCCTAAATAATATCACTGCCTCAGTGAATATTCAAACCTGAAATTTTGGGAAGTTAAAAGCAAGATGGAAATGAAGAGAGGAAAAGTAATGATCTAGCTCTGAAAGGTATTCTTTTTGCTGAAACCACATATTTGTTCCATCAGCTTTGTAACTTTTCTCCAGCAAGATGTGCTTTATGCTTGTGGTTATAAGTGACACAACAGTTTTTGAAGACCAGCTCTCCAGAAACATACTTAAAAAAGAAAATCTGCCTATTCCTGAGGTTGGAGGAGATACTCTAGTTCCAGAGTTTCTTTCCTAATATCTCAGTTTTGAAGTCTTTGTTTAATCAGGTTTTTAAGGTTAAAGTTGAATTACTTTTGTTACATGTTATTTAAATTGGTCCATACTGCCACTTCTGGCATATGCTAACGAGACCATCCATAAAATCAATCTTCCATTCTTTTCAAGAAGCTCTCCACTCAGATTGCCTGCATGCCTGTCAATAGTGGATGAAATGGAAGATTTTATATTGTGATTAATTTTATAAAGTATAATAATGATAATGGGCTACATTTAAAATATCCATGTAATGTAAAATAGAAGAAATTTAAAAGAAAAAAATAAGGATTTAAAAATTTAGTAAAAGAAGAGTTTATTATTAGAATTTTTAAAAGTGATGTTACAGTATAGAAATGATGCGCAATCAGATCCATATACAACAGTACTTACTCTTTGTGAAAAGATAAATATTGGACTATTTGGACATAAATGTGAGGGACTACACTCTTTAAAAAAAGTTATATAAAACAAGCAGCCTAGATTCAAGGCAATTATTTCAAAGCAATTGAAATTAATATATTATAAACACTAACAATATGAAGTAGAGGAAAAGTTTATTGAAAATTTTGTAAAGTCACCATTAGAGCCATTTTTTAAGAAAAGAAGAAATTCTAGTATTTTTACGTCAATGTGGTGTATTGTTTGTAACAATGGCCATGACAATTTTTCTCATTTCTATTATATGCTTTTCTTTTTCAATAGGAATTTGCAATTTCTCTCATGAAGTGGTAGAGTCTCTTTCCCTTGTCTTCAATATGGCCTGCCCCTGTGACTTGCTTTACCCAACAGAATGCTACTGTAGCATGATATGACCATCAAGCTCAGGATTCAATAGGATATCCAGCTTCTGTTCTTGTCCTCTTAGAAATCATTTCCTATATAAGAAAGCCCAAGGTAGCCTGCTGGAGATGCCATATGGAGAGAATTTACATGCCCTGGCCGACAGCTCTAGACGGTTGCCAATAATCTAAGTGAAGCCATCCAGGGCCAACCAGCTGATCTGCCAACTGACAATACCAGAATGAATGTATCCAGCTGACATCATAAAGAGCAGGGACAAAACATGCCAGCTAAATCCTGTGCATGTTACCAATCTCCGGTATTGTGAGCAAATAAATGATTATTTTAAATCACTAAGTTTTAGGTGGTAAAACACTCTGACATAAATAATTAAGAAAGCTAATAAATTTTAAAATTAATTTATAATTATTGCCCTTATTTCTGTTACTGAACAAATTAGTTGAGATAAGAAGATTAATTTACTTGAATAGAGATGTCTCACTGTTGATTAGAAAACAAGATCCTAGCTTGCTAATTATTTTCACTACCCGTCAAGTACACTGTACTGCAGAGGTAGCTTACTTCTTTATAGCATAAATTGAGAAGATTTGACTTCACTTTATGATTGGTTTTTGCATGGGTGGCATTGCATAAAAGGCAGATTTATTGGTCACAAATTACCTGTTAATAAATGGGAGCATAGGTACATTAACGGTGGAAGACTTATGCCTTGGATTAATGAAGCCTGGTGCACAAATTTAAAAGAAAATTGTCATTCAGTTTATTTGAAGATAACTAAACCCTGCTTTGATCTACTGATTGATTAAACTTTTTGTTTGATATGGCAAATTGATCCTTTGGACCTAAAGTTGTTTTGGTCTGGTTTTTGGATGTATTGATATTTTTCACTGAATGATTTATGATATTTACCAGGAGATTCATTTGTAACATCAAAGCTTAAATTAGAGTCATTTTGGCAGCTTTTCAACTCAAACCTTGCTATATACGATGAAAACCTCCATAAGGGTGAAAAATCATTAAACAAAAATAGCATCTGTTGGTCTATACTGTATCTGTAAGACAAGTGGGAAAATGTCTCCATGTAACAGACTCATGAAATAATTTATTAGGAAACCCTATATGTAGAAACAAAATGACTCAACTCAATTCTTTCAGTGTTATAGCTCTTTAAAATAATATAGTAGTATTTACCTGCATACATTTCTGTTTACCTCTCCACAGAGCTGTGAGAAGTTATGAGTCAGATGGTTTTGCATGGGTGAAAGAACATAAGGTTCAGACAATTACTTTTTTTCAAAGTATCTATTATTTCATTTGTATTCATACATGTTCTATTATTTAAAACAAACAATATCCACTCCGTCATCCTCTGTTTTATACTGCTGCATTTGATCTATTTATATTTAAAGTAACTATAGACAGATATGTAGTTATTTCCATTTTACATTCATATATTTTTTAAAATTTATTTTTCATCTTAAAGAACTCTCTCCAAGATTTCTTGTAATACTAATTTGATGGTGATGAACTCCTTTTGCTTTTTCTTATCTGGAAAGATTTTTATTTGTTTTCTTTTAATTTGATTTTAAATTATCACCTTGCTGGATAGAGTACCCTTGGTTGTAGATCCTTGCTTTTCATCACATCAAATATTCTTTGCTAATTCTTTTGACCTGCAAAATTTTTGTTGAGAAATCAGTTGGCAATCTTATGAGAGCTCCCCTATAAGTTACTACTTGTCTTTCTCTTGCAATTTTTCAGATTCTCTTTTCGCCTTTAATTTGCCATTTCAATTAAAATGCGTTTTATAATAATAATCAAGTTGACAATGCACTGTAGAATTGTATGCCTGAAACCTATGTAATCCTTGCTAACAGATGTCACCCCAATAAGTCTAACAATAAAAATGAATTAAAAAAATAATAATAATAAAATAAAATAAAATAAAATAAAATGCGTCTTAGTGTGTGGGCCTGTTTGAGTTCATCTTGTTTGGGACTCTGTGTTTCCTGGGCTTGCGTGTCTATTTCCTTCACCAGGTTAGGAAAGTTTTCAGTCATTATTTCTTCAAATGGCTTCTCAGTCTTTTGCTTTCTCTCTTGTCCTGGTACCCATTTCATGTGAATGTTTTTATGTTTAATGTACCAAAGTTCTCTTAAATTATCCTCAATTTTTGGATTTGTTGTTGTTGTTGTTCCAATTGGATGTTTTCTGCTACCTTGTCTTCCAAATCACTGATTGAATCCCTTGCTTCATCTAGTTGGTTGGTAATTTATTCTAGTACATTCTACATTTCAGTTATTGTATTGTTCAAGTCTAACTAGTTCATTTTTACGGTTTCTATGTGATCTTTTTTATGCTTGCTGTCCTTTTGTTGAAGTTCTTACTAAGTTTCTTGAGCATCCTTATAATTAGTATTTTGAAATTTGCCTCTGGTAGGTTGCTTTTCTCCATTTTGTTTAGATCTTCTGGAGTTTTCTCCTGTTTTGTTTTGTTTTGTTTGATTTTTTCGTTATTTTAATTTGGGATGTATTTCTTTGTTTCCTCATTTTGACTGTCTTTTGTGTTTGTTTCTGTGTATTTATAGAACTTCTATGCCTCCCAATATTTCCTGGTGGCTTTATGTAGTAGGTACCCTGTGGGGTACAAGGGCATTCTCCCCAAGCATCTGTGTTGGGTGCTACATTAATATTTGTTGTATGAGTTGTGTGTAGTCTTCTGTTACAGTTGAGCCTGATTGCTATTGGCACATTAGTGTGTGGAACTGACCCTCAGGCTGACTGGCTATAGATTTTCATCAGCAATTACTTTAAAAGTAAATGGATTAAATGCTCCAAACAAAAGATATAGGGTGGCTGAATGAATAAGAAAACAAGACCCTCACATCTGCTGACAAATGAGACTTACTTCAGGTCCACAGACACTTACAGACTGGAAGTAAAGGAATGGCAAAAAGATAGTCATGAAAATGGAAATGAAAAGGTTAGGGTAGCAATACTTACAGGTCAGACAATCAATTTCATGAATTCATCCTAGAAAAAGTGCTAGATACCTCATTGCCGAATAGCACTATGGTCACCTTCCAAGTACTTACCTTGGGGAGCTAAGCACAGAAATCAGTACTTAGTCTTCCCTTCAAAGCAATTTTGGATCTCTGTCTCTGGAATGGCCATCAGAGCTGTCTTTTACCCAAAATCTGACAAGTAAGTTCACAAATTACTTGTCAGATTTTGGGTATGACCACAGCTCTGATGGCTATTTCAGGAAAAAGAGTTCCAAAATTGCTTTGAAGGATGAACTAGGTGCTGGCATCAGTGCATAGCTTCCTAAGGGGAGTACTTCAAAGGTGACCATAGTGATATTCAGCAATGAGGTATGTAGCACTTTTTCTAGGATAAGTTTGCAAAATTGATTTCTGACCTCATATACCAGTCAAACTTCAAAAGAAAGGCTATAACAAGTGACGAAGAAGCATCTAGTAATCCCACTTCTGTGTATTTATTTGAAGAAATCCAAAATACTACATCAAGGAGACATGTGCATCCATATGTTCATTACAGCATTGTTTACAATGGCCAGGATGTGAAGATAGCCTGGGTTTTCATTGATGGATGAATAGATAAAGAGGAGGTATAATATTGCTCAATCAGAAAAGGGAATGGGTTTTTGGTGTCTGTGGTAGCATGAATAGACTTGTAAGGTATTGTGCTGAGTGGAGTGTCAAACAGAGAAAGACAAATTCAATGTGATTTTGTTTATATGTGAAATTTAAAGAACAAAACAAGCAAACACAACAGAAACAAATGCATAGATACTGAGAATATTTTCATGATTGCCACATGGGAGGGGGTTTGGTATTTGGTGAAAAAGGGAAAAAGATTAAGAACTACGAATCTGTTGTTACAAAGTAGTCAAGGGTAAATTGGGTACATAGCATAAGTAATGTAGTCAATGATGTTGTAATAACTTTGTATGGTGTCATATGGTTACTGGGTTTATTAGGGTGATAGATGAGAAGAGGGTTTGAAGGGCAGGGTTAAAACAATAAAAGCATTAAAAAGTACAGATTGGTGGTTACAAAACACTTATGGGGATATATAATCAATATAGCAAAGAATAAGGAATATATTCAATAATATGAGCATGCGTAGTGTCAGGTGGGTACTAGAGTATCCAAGGGGATAACTTCTTAAATTACATAAATGTCTAACTACTATGCTGTATACCTAAAATTAATATAAA
>PVJL010007544.1:0-76793 GCA_004026885.1 Lyroderma lyra | reverse complement strand
GGCGGCGGCCGTGGCGTCCCGAGCGTGCTACGCTGCAGGTGAGTCCGGGAGCGAGGGTGAGATGGGATGGGCTGGGGCCGCGCCAGACTCGAGACTCCCTCCAGGCCGGAGGAAGAAGTCGGGGAGGAGGATCGGATGGGAGCCCTTTGAGAAGATAAGTCTTAAGGCTGGGGAGCCCTAAGGCAGGGCAGAAGGCAGGGTTGGGGGCAGGAAGTGGAGGCCCCGTGAAAAAGGAGAGGCTTTGGGGCAAGGAGTTGGGTTGGAGAGCGACCTAGGAAAGCCTCCACCCCTTCGCCCTAGGCAGAGCGAGCAGACACAGTTACTTGGGCTGCCCTGTGTGGTAGTGAGCTCGCTGTTCTTGGCATTAAATGGGGATAGCCCCTGCAAAGTGTGTGAAGGGGACGTTTGGGGTCGGTGTGACTTAGTGGCTTCTAAGGCCGCTTATATCTCTTGGGGTCGGAGCGGCATTGAATACATGCGTGCCCTGCATAAGGAAAAAGAGTCCAGCCAGGTGTCAGTCATCCGGGGAGACCCTTCCCTCCCGGCTGTCTTGTGACAGATACTGAGGCCGTAAGTGTCTGTGACAAAAGAACGGGGTGGAGGGTATCCGCAGACCTCTCAACACCCCATCCAGGTCCATCCTAAAGCTGACGTCTGCTTTTTTGGTGTAGGGAGCCGCAGCAGCCGCCGCCCCCGCACGGCAGGAAGCTCAGCTGCGGAAAGAGGATCCATCCTTACTTTTGGAAATGGCGGGTGAAATCACGGAGACCGGGGAGCTCTATTCTCCCTACGTGAGTTTTACTTTTAAAACCCGTTTTGCCCTTGTCAGTGCTTTTGGCTTCCAGAGAAGCACCCTGCTCCCTGTGGACTGTACTGGTGAGGCCCCCCCCCTTGCCTAGACTCTGGTGGGGAAGGGCTCAACTTAACAGCAGCCAGTTCGCTGCTGTTTGGGCTCAGAACATATTGTTAGAGTCAGGTGTGTTCACTCTTTAGGTGTTGATCAGAGAGCGGTCAAGAAAACAAAATTAATTTGCTAACCCTTTGTAGTATACACCTCAGGGCTGCTACCATTCGCACATGGTGCTGCCTGCCTGCTCAGATGGACAGTGTGGCAGCTGTTGACTCTGGGTTTTGCTCATCTCAGCAGTCTGAAACCACTTTAGTTATCAGCTGAATTTTAAGTTGCACAACTTTTTGTAGTCTTGGGTAGTGTAGGAGGCGGGCAAAGCATGCAGACACTTCCAGTTCCAGTTGGTGGAGTCTGTAATCAGAAAAATTAGAATAATTGATTTCTCCCTGTCTTGGGTCCATATTACCCTCCACCCTGCCCGCCAAACACACACACACACACACACACACACACACACACAGTTTTCTTTGTGAAATACAGGACCAGTCATGGTTACATCGTGGAGTCCTCGTGCCTGGATAAGTAGCTGGAGGATTGAAATAATCAAATGATTGACTCACGTTGCTACCAGGTATCCTAGGGAAAGCAGCACTGTCTTAAGTAGCAAGAGTCCTCTTTCTAGAACTTACACAGCCTTACATAGCTGCACTGCTTTGCACTTACCTTCCTAGCCTGGGGATCCCTGCTAGCGTCATAGACTCTAGAGCTGTGGTGTGATGGGTAAGGAATCATCTCTGGGAACAGCTGGGGGAAAGCCTTCCTTACACCAGGGCCTTCCTGCTGGGTGCGTAGCACCAAAGGGGCCTCACCTCAGTAATTGATCGGGGGTGGGGGTGGGGGGTCTTCCTTGAACCTGGGAAAGAATTGAATTCTGTCCCTCTCATCAGAGGAACTGTGTAACAGCACACAGCCTCCTCTTGGTATCAGCAGTGTCCACATGGTCCATTAAAGTCACCACAGTTCCTGCATCTTCTCACAGCATCTGTAAGCTTAGAGATGAGTCATTTCTGTAACTGAGTTTGGGAAGGAAAAACAGGTTGATATGCCCACTTTCTTGTGTCCCCCATTGCTCAGGTAATCATTTCACTTGTCATCGTGTGCCCACAGGAAATTGGGCAGTGAACCCTAAAAGCTGCAGTGGGTTCTACTTCCTCCACACACACACACACACACCCCGCCATTTTGAATGTGTTTGGGGTGTTTGGAGGGCCTACTCTGAGCATTGCCATAAACAGCTGCTGGGTGGTGATGAGGATGAGCTGGCAGTACCAGGAGTTAGTGGTCAGGGTTTAAGGACTCTTGCCTTCTTCCTGAGGTTTCCTTCATCCCACCATCCTAGGAGAATGGTGCTTGATCCCCTGTGAGGCCAAGATCTGAGCTCAGTGGATCGGGAGCCTTACACCCTTCTGTAAGGTTCCCAGATAGGCTGTGGATGCTGCTTAGAATTCTCCTGCTCAGCACAGTATGGGCAGAACCTGCTGTGGCACCTCGCAGACTGAGGATAACTACATAGTCCATGCATGTGACTTTGACCTGGTCATTCCCAGCATAAAGCCTCTCCCTACCTCTGTGTTGCCCTGTTGTGAGTGCTTTCTCCTTTCCTTGGGTGTTGGGGATGTTTGTCTTAGCTTGCATTATTCTGCATAAAATACTTGTAACAGGCAGACGATCGTCTCAAGGATAGTGCCGGACACAGGGGCACGATTCAGGCCTGTACGTCCCCATTGACGGGGACCAGGGGTGGCTCAGGACTGAAGGGATTGTGTGGTGGAAATAGAGGGTGAAGCGATCGCCGCCCTCATGAGGGCCAGCTGCTGAGGCTGCTGCCGCCAGCGGGTCGTGCCGATCGTCACAGCTGTTGCTTTCGAAGCCAAGAGTGCTTGTCTCCCTGCCTCAGGTCCTTGTGGTTGCCTCCACATCTCTGCTGCCTTCTGTTTCCTTTAACAGATGTCACTAGCAAAGCCGTTGAAAGACACACGTGACCCTGCCTCACGCACGTCTGGGGTCGAGGCAGCTGGAACGCTGCACTGAACTCCCCAGAGGTTAGGGGAGCAGGTCAGCCGTCCCACGGGACAGGGACCGTGCCTTCTTCAGGGCAGCCACAGAGGCAGAGTGGGAGGAAGTAGTAGGGCTTCGTTCCTCAGCTTTCTGCCACACTTCTCAGAAGGCTGTCCCCACAGAATGTCCCGTCACCGGCAGACGACAATGCCTCTGTCCTCTTCCTCCTGCTCCACACGTGCCTTTGACCCAGCTGTGACTCTGAGCTCACGTTTGCTTTCTGCCTCCATAGTGTCTGCTCCTGCTGATGGGTCCTCACTGGCCACCTTTATTGAAGGGACAGAGGTTTTAAGTCTTGCCGGGAAGGTGGGGAAGTCTTAGATTATCCTGCACGATTCCCTGAGTCTGGCTAGGCCCAGGGTGCTTGCTTCGGAACTGAAAAATAGCAACGACACAAGACAAATGCCATCACCCATTTCTACTCCTAACTGCCAACGGTTGATCCCTGATGGATTCCTTTGTAAAGTTTTTAAATGGCCTTTTGCACTGAGAATTATTTGAAGTTTCTGTTGGGAGTATGCTTTATTTCATTGTGTCTCTATCAGCAGTGATTCTCGGCTGGTAGTAATGTCACCCCCCGGGGGACATTTGACAATGTCTGAAGACATTTTCACTGTTACAACTCGGGGACGAGGTGTGGGTAAAGGCCAGGGATGCTGCTAAATCTCCCACAGTGCACGGGACAGGCCCCCACGATGGAGAGCGAGCTAACCCAGCTGCCAGTGGTGCTCATGCCGGGAAGCCCTGGTCTGCAACGAAACCTTGACTGTTACACCCCAAGACCTTCAGGCACCCCTGACTTTGCAAATGCCTCTTTGCACTATTTAATTGCCCATAAAACTCCTGGGCAAGGCCCATCGCTTTCTTAGGTCTCTTTGCTTTCCCTTGACTCACCTTAGGTTCTCACCTTCCTAAGTGCTCTGCTTACGAAAGCCATGCGCAGGGAACAGAGCTGCAGGGAGAGCCAACGTTAGGTCATCGCCTGGGGACTGGGTCTGCTAGAGCCCCCCTTAAAATCCTGCAGAAACCTCGGACTCCCCGTCAGGGGCAGCAGGGCCCCGTGTCCGCCGCCCGGCCTGTGCTCCTCTCACGCCGGCCTCAAAGGGCTGCCCTCTTTCCCCCTCAGGCCTCTCCCTGGAAGTGCCTTCTCTATGCCCAGGCAGCTCCTTCGCGCCCTTCAGTCCCGGCTCAGATGTCACCACGAAGCCTTCCTGAGTGCCCTCTATTTAAAGTGTCCCCATTATTCTTTGTCACGGCGCCCAGCTTCTTGAATGCTTCTCTGGGGCTGTCATCGTTGGTTTCTGGGTGCCTCGCTCCCCCTTCGTGAAGTTAAGGGCTGTGTCTGTCTCGGTCACTGTCCCCTCCCCAGCCCACTGTTGTATCCCAGCGTCCGAGGACAGCTCCACGGAAGGCTCTCTGAGTGGCTGCATAAATGGGTCAGTGAGCAGAACTGAGCTACTAGACCAGCGGTCCTCAGCCTTCCTAGGGCCGCGACCCTGTAATACAGTTCCTCATGTTGTGGTGACCCCCATAAAGTTATTTCATTGCTACTTCATAACTGTCATGTTGCTACTGTTATGAATCGTCATGTAACTAGCTGATATGTGTTTTCCGATGGTCTTAGGTGACCCCTGTGACCCCCAAAGGGGTCGCGGCCCACAGTTTGAGAGCCGCTGTTAAACGAAGCACTCCTGTGCGGGGACCGACCCCCCTCCGAGTGCAGTGATTGGAATTAACCCAACAAAAGTAAAAGTTGTTTGTTTGTTTGTTTTTGGGTGGTTCCCTGGTGGGAATCGAACCCAGGCTGAGAGCACTGAAGCCTAGCCACCACGCCACCAGGGAGCCCCTGTAAAAGGTTTTTTGTAGACATTCTCGGTTACTTGTGAAGAGCCAGCACTGGGAACTTCCGGTTCAGATGTCCTGTTTCTCACCCAGCTGTCACCTTCACATTTAGTCCCCTGAGACCGCCCTGGGCGAGGGCTCCCAGCAGGGGGGTCACACCCCGGTAGTGTTGTGATCCGATCAGGTGCGATAGGAACACAGTTCAGACTGGGTGCAGTCCTGGGATCCGTCTGTGGGATCCAGTTGAGATTGTGATGTTTAAAACAAACAAAGACGGTCAAGTGCGCGTCAGAAAGAACCCGAGCCAGGTCGGGTGGCTCTGCTAGGATTGCTTTCTCCAGCCTGAGTGCCAGGCACCCCGAGAAACGGGGAGAGACGTGCGACTCAGACCACAGCACGCCTCAGACTTGGTGATGGGGACAGGATAAGGCCACCAGCATTCCCAGAGACGGCGTGTTTGCTGCTGGTTTTCAACCATCAAGTGGTTGTAAAGCAGATCGTCAGCCGATTTCAGCGATGCAGCAGGGTCGCAGGAGGACCATTTAAGACTCGACTGTCCCAGTCCGGGCCAGCGAGGATTGATTGGAAAGACTGCAGAAATGCGACCGCTCACTAGCACTGGGGAGCGGCGTGGTGGGGAGGGAGGCTGGGGGTGTTTAAGAATGCAGCTTCCGAGGGGTGCAGGAGCTCGGAGAGGAAGGCAGAGCAGACCCGTTGCTTCTTCAGTGAGCTCCATTAAGGGACAGGGTGCTGTTTTCAAGGTGGCAGGGACATGCAGGCAGAGGTGAGCAGCTGGTAGGAGGAGAGGATTCCAGAAAGAAGGGCTACGCCTCAGCAAAGAGGGAGGACACCTGCTCCCCAAAGACGGGGAGGGAGGTAAAGGGGACCCAGACCTTGGATTTTTGAGGTGGGAAGGAGTGAGGCACGGAGCGTGCACGTCAGATGGCCTGTCGCCTCGGTGACAGAGGAGATGCAGCCTTTGTCTGAGAGGTGCGGGTCGTGGGTCTGGGGGCTTGAAGACTGAGGTTTGGAGCAGTTACGTGAGACGTGCTCGGAAGCCCGTGGTGAGGAAGAAGGGAAATAGGAAGGTGACACAGGTCAAGGATCCATCATTTGTCGCGGGACCCGTCGTTACATTTTGTTTTTTAACTCCGTGAACCTGAGTGGTTTTGCATGAGGGACGGAAGAAACAGACGGTGGGTGTCATCAGGGCCGGGGGTTGGGGCAGGGAGGGCGGAGGCGTGGGGACAGCACGCGCTTTGTGGAACCAGCTCATTGTGAGTGAGTGGCCTGGATAGGGAGGGCTCGGGGGACAGGAAGTCCTGCTGGGGACAGCGGCCGTTCAGTGAGAATGGAGAGGATTGCAGAAGGCAGGGCCATCGGGTCAGAGGAAGGAATTTCATGGTCAATGTCTTCAAACAGGAATAATTGTAATTAACTGAGCTGGAGTCGCGTTGGCGTGAATTAGAGTTAAGCTTCCAACCTGACATCAGTGTGACCCAGCAGTCCCACCCGAGGTTGGTAGCCAGGGCCCAGGGCCCAGGGGAAGGGGGACCAGCTGCTGGTGGATGCGGGATTTGGGGGGTTGCTGAAATGGGATCCGATGGTGGTGTTGCTTGCACAACCTTGTGAATATACTAGAAACCGCTCAAGTGTGTGCTTTAAAAGGATGAGTTTTATGGCACGTAAATTCGATCTCTCTCTCGTTTTAATCCCCGAAGTTAGTGCGGGGAGGAGGGCAGGGCCGGGGGAGCAGCAGGAATGTCAGCATACCAAAGTGGGGAGAGGAGGGTCGGGTCACGGGCACAGTGCTCTTGGAAAAGTGGAAGGGCAGTGTCCTCAGGCGGCCTGCAGTCTGGTGGGGCAGAGAGATGTTGGGGATGACAACAGCAAACACGTGAAGACTGATACAATGTGGGACGTGAGTTGTCCGGGGGTCGCCGTTCGGTGCCCAGCACCTGGTTGCCGAGCACGCCTCCTGAGGACCGAGGAACCTCCCCGCTTCTCACCTGCTTCCCTGTCCTCGGTTGTGCTGTCACCCAGGGTCACCCTGGGAGCTGCTGGCGGGGAGAGGTTAGTTGATTTCGGGACTTTGAATGTCGCTTCTGTTGGTCCCAGGTCGGACTCGTGTACATGTTCAACCTCATCGTGGGCACCGGCGCGCTCACCATGCCCAAGGCCTTTGCCTCCGCTGGGTGGCTTGTCAGCTTGGTCCTGCTGGTGTTCCTGGGCTTCATGAGGTAAGAGGCTGTCACACGGGACTGGGGCCGGGGACGAGGCCGAGGGAGCCTGCCCAGGAAACCCAGGAACGGGAGGACGTGTCCCTAGGGGAGAGGAAGGTGTCTGGGGTGAGTCCTGACCAGGAGAGAGGAAAGGTGGCAGCACGGTCCCCAGTGTCTGGTGCTAGTGGAGCAGTTCCACAGCCCCGGTCAGGTCTAACATACGCCTTCCAGTGAGGCTTCGGACGCTTCACGTGGTTCTCACGTGCTGCTTCCCCCGCTGCTGTCCCGCCTCTGGGGTGCATTTTTGAGAAAATACCACCTAGCCACCGAAAAGGAATCTGACAGGTCACAGAGTCAGTGACACACACACAGGCATAATCGAGCGTTAATCTCACCTCCCTTTGTGCCTGGCACCCGATGGCCAGTGGCACCCCAAGCCTTCGGGGGCTCCTGCCCCTGGAGCTGGGCGTGTTGGCTCCTACCCGAGGCTCTGCTCCCACGTGCCACCGGCGGGTCTGAAGAGATCGAGGACGAAGCATTTCCAGCCCCTCAACCAAGCAGGAAGCCCAAGCTGCCCCCCTCCCAAAAGACTAGGGACGAACAGCTGGAAATAACCCACCCCCAAGGGGCATCTCTCCAGGGAGAGGTGACAGACACCACGCAGTGTTCCTAAGTACTGGGGTACACCACAGAACAAAGCAGAGAACCCACCGACTCCTTTCCTTGGCGGAGAGACAGGCAGACAGTAGTGAAAATACTAAATCAGAGAACTGTGGCGGAAGTTACAGATGGTGCGTAATACAGAACAGACCCCACAAAGCGTTAGCGGGGCGAGGGCCTTGGGGGTGGGGGGTGCAAGTCTCAGTAGGTGGTCAGTGGTCGTGGAGGGCAGCATTTAAGCAGAACGGAAGGAGGAGGGGTGGATAGAATGAAACACTAGCTGTGGAAGCGCATTAAGCCCTTGAGGGGCTGCATAGGACAGGACAGGGCCGTGTTTTTCAGTTTGTTCACATGGGTTCTCTTAGGGGGAGTTTAGGGCCAACCTTAGGGCAGCCAAGCATTCTAGAAGTCCCTGTCCTTCTGTGACTCTGCTGTCCCCGTTAAAGGACCTTCAGCACAGGCAGCCATCTGAATCGGAAGTGACCAGGGGGCCCCCCAGGTAGGGGCCGCCATGCCCCACCCCCTTGCTCAACCTGTTTGATCATTGAACGTGATCAGTGAGGTGACTTTGTGCAGCCATGAGAAGCCTCTTTACGCCTTAATTAAGATTGATTTTAGTTATACTTCCAAAAAGCAGGGAAGAGCTGAAGCCCTTGAAAAGGTCACTTAGGCAAGGTCACAGGAAACCTCTCTGGGAGGTGCCAAGGAGACTGGAATGGGAGTTTCAGAGCTGGCTGCCCCTCTACTTCCCCTCCCCCACCAAGATGGCACGGATGTGGATTTAACCCCTGTCGTATCTGCTGCCACCTGACTGCTGGGCTGAGCCATCAGCCTGGGGCAGGTGACAGCCCTCAAGGGCTCAGGGTCCCATCCCGCAGCAGAGCCTTGCTGGCCTCAAGAAGGGAGAACATTGGGTCCCCGGTCGTTTCGGCGGGGCTAGACCCGTTCCTCGGGTTTTAGCAGCAGGAAGGCGGCCGTCCCCGTACCTTCTGCTGACAAAAGCGAGCGTTCCTGCCTTCCAGCTGTCATCTAGGTCGCTCCAGTTTCTTTAAGAGGAAAAGAAAAGATGGTCTTTCACTCTAGTCTGACTTCTCAGCAAATGTCTGCTGCCACTTCCCCGTCTCTTCTTTGATTCGGGCCATAAAAAATGCAAGTTTATTTTTATGTTAGCAGGTTATTAGGGGAAAATGCTGCAAAAAAGGGGCACGGGGGGTGGGGGGAGGCAGATTCCAGACCCAAGCATTCCTTTTCAGTTAGCCATGCCCATGCCCCGGGCATCAGTGTGTGTAACTGGGACTTGACCGTGGGGCAGTGTCCTAGCCAGGAGCTGGGGAGCTGCCGGCTGCCCTTCCCAGAAGCCTCGGGAGGCCCCTGTGAATCAGCCTGCTCTCCCCGACGACGACGTAAAGCATCAGAGCGCGTCTGCCCTCCCACCTCTCCCACCTCCGACCCCCAGGCTCCTTGGTGTGCGGTACTGCCCTGCCCCAGGCTCGCTCTCTTGCCCCGCAGTGTATTTCACTCCCCTCTCTCCTGTGCATCAGAAATACATTCTAAATGTAAACAGGGACATCAAGACAAGCACGCTAGATGTCACATAATGCACACTTTTTTTTTTTTTTTAAATCAGGTCAGGCCCATCTTAAAAAGTTCCCTAGGAAACAGCTCTCAGAAGAGAGAATGCTTTGGGCTTGTTGGTCTGGTCAGTTCTCTAACTGGCTTTTCCTTTTTCTTTGTATCTCTTCCAACCTCCTGCCCGCGTCCTGTCCTGCAGCTTTGTGACGACTACCTTTGTGATGGAGGCCATGGCAGCAGCCAACGCCCAGCTCCGCTGGAAGAGGATGGAGAACCACCAGGTGGGTGTGTGCCCTCATCTCCGGGCAGTGCCCTTGGTGGCCAAAGAGGTGCCCTCCATGGCCAGTTCTTTCCCTCAGAGCATGGAGGGCTTGGGTCCACAGCGCTACCCCAGGACCCGGTCCCAGAGCTGAGGCTTGACGAACACCTGCAGCTTGTGCTCCCGTAAGGGCAAATCATGGCTCCTCCCCACCCCCACCTTGAACTCACTCAGCCATTCTGAACCTCTGCACCCAGAAACTTTGCTTCCAGCTTTGGACCCAACATCCAGGTGCATCTGCGCCTTCTAATGTGACAGCACAGAAGTGCTGGGAGCTTCCTAACCAGATGACTTCTAGAAGAAATAACAAAAGGAAATGAGTTCTCGCTGCCCTGTGGTATTTCTGTAGTCATGTACTTCTTTTTCCTTATTTGTTCCTCTGCCCCCTCCCGGTCCCACGCCCTCTAGGAGGAGGAAGATGAGGATTCCTCCACAACCTCTGACAGTGACAGTCTCACCCAGGAAAACTACGAGCGGGCGGAGAAGCGGCCCATCCTGTCTGTGCGTAAGTCTGCGCATTCCAGGCGGGCCGCATGTCCCTCTGGTCCACCGGTTCCCATTCCCCTTGGCGAGGCCCCAGGCCTGGAGTCCCTCGGCAGAGCCCTGTGGCGCTTTCTGCCTGCAGGTTGGTTCCTAGGAAGGCCCGTGGTGGGTGGAGGCAGAAGAGCAGGGCTCTAGGCTTCACCCCTGCCGTCTCCACCGCTTACTGACGTTTGCAGCTCGGGCAAGTTACATAAGCTCGGCACCCCAGTCCCCCCGCCCCCCGCTGTCACTGAAATGAAAAGACACCTGGTTCGGTGCCCAGTGTACACTGGAAGCTCGAGTAGGTGTCACGTCTCTGACTTCTGTCCTTCCTCCCGTCCCACCACACGTGTGCACGCACATCCATGCACACCCACCCATGCATGCTGACCGTCCCATCCCTGGGCCGGCCGAACCAGAGCTAAGCATCCCAACTTTCTCACCCCACAACCAGTGTCCATGGGATCCCTTCCTAAAGACTGTTTTAGGTGTTTTGAGCAGAAAGCATTAGGGACGTTTTCTCCTGGGGAGTTCAGTGAGCTCGCCAGCCCCCTCTAGCAGCTTTTCCAAGTGAACCAACCACTTCCTCTTGTCCTTCGACCCCACAGAGAGACGTGGATCTCCGAACCTGTTTGAAATCACAGACCGGGTGGAAATGGGACAGATGGCCTCCATGTTCTTCAATAAAGGTAGAGGTTGTTCTTTTCGAGGTGGGGCGAGGACACGGGGAGAGCTGGTCCATCCCTACAGACCTGGGCACTTGGAATGAGGGTCCCACCATGATGAGGGGTTGGGGCAGGCGACAGGGAGGGGCAGGTCACTGACCCGCTTTCAGGGTGTCTGAGGAGCCGCCTTGCTGAGAGGTCTGGACTGCCCTGCGTCTTTTCCTGGATGCCTCCTCGTTCATTGGTGTTAGGAATAAAGAAGTGGCCACCTCGCCCCTCCTGCACGGAGAGGTTGGGGATGCTGAACAGCTTTCCAGGGAAAGGAGCAAGTGTAGGCTGGCTGATCATTTTGTCCCTCTTGCTTGATTGTGTCTGACTTGTCTCTCTTTTCTCCTGGACTGTTCTGTGTAGGAAAACACAGAGCAGCTACCTTGTAACTGGTCAGATGGCACCTGTGCCTGTGCGTGCAAGCCTGTGTGTGTGTCTCTGTCTCTTCCTGGTGGCCGGCAGAGGGCGCCAGGAGCCCATGCTCAGGGCTGCTGTCTGGAACCTGCGTGTCCATAAAGGACCTCTTCCCCTCACTCTGTATCTGCTCGTTAGGACCCCTTTCAGCTGGGTGGTTGGGCGTTCCAGTGACAGCATCTTGTCCCTCTAAGGCAAATCTTGTTCTTTTGGAAGGTGAGCTCTTGAAGAGTTTAGGGTTTTAATGCCCAAACCTGCCTGTTTTTCAAACTTCATAGAAAATCAGACACATCTTACTAAATCCTTGCATTTGGAGTGATCCTGGAAGATACCCTGCCTCTTTGTCAGAACCCGTTTGCAGAGGGAGACATCTCCACTGGTTCTTTCGCATCTTGAACGTGACCACCCTAACTTAGAGCTGGGTTGGTTCTGTAGAAACGAGGAGCTTCTTGGCTGCTTTTTAGGACATGAAGCATTCCATCCATCCTTGCTGGTGTGGTTTGACGGTTCGGTCCGGAAGATCATGGTTGTCACCCAAAGGTTGCCCGAGAGTCTGATTCCACTCCCCTAGCAGCCTCCCGGAGTGATTCCAGAATCCTTGAAAACCAGATTGCTTGTATCTGCCCACTTCTGTGCTTCTCCTTGTTCCCTTTCTGCCTCTCCCCCTCGCACTGGACTAAGATAAGACAACACATGCACTTCCTCCTGCCAAGTGCAGCCTTTTGAGAGAAAATGCACTTCGGAGGGCAGGCATAACACCTTTCAAACCTCCTTTCTAATTTTCATGTTTTACAGTCGGTCCTGATTTCTTTAAGAATTCTAGAAACTCCTGGTTTTGTTTTTCCTTCCCCTTCCTCCAGACTAGACTCCTGTCTACCCAAATCAAGTAGAAAATAAGTCGTGTGAGAGCGGCCTTAGGGGTCCCCGCCTTCTCATCAGCTCCGGGGTTTCTCAGCTCAGCACTATTGCCGTTTGGGCCGGATCATTCTTTGTTGTGGGGACCTGTCCTGTGCATCACGGGGCGCTGAGCAGCATTCTTGGCCCCTACCCACTAGTTGCAGCAGCACCTCCCAGTCGTGACAACCAAAACTGTCCTGAGACATGGTCAGACATCCCAGTAGGGGCTGCGGGGCAAAATCGCCCCCAGTTGAAGGACCATTGCTCTGCTCCATTCCTAATTTACACGTTGTGACCTTCGCCTTTAGAAGGGCGTCCCTGAGCTCTTCTTTGTAACTTTGTAGTTTCTTTGTAACTACAAGTGCCAGGCCTCATCCCTGCTGTCCTCTCAGGAAGTTCATTGATCCTCCCATTTTGTGTCTAGTAATGAAATTTATTGATCAGGGAGGGCCACTAGCAGTTTATAAACAGCTGACACGAGTCCGTCGGCAGGTGGAGGAAAGGTGGGGGGTGGGGAGGGGACAGTGCCTCCCTCCAGGGAGCAAGGGTGTCAGAGCAAAGACCCGTGGGGGCGCAGGCGGTACTGAGAGCCTGGGCGTGAGTGGCAGGAAGACCACCAGGGCCACTGAGCTTGGGCAGTGAGGCTGGCCGAGGCCCTCCTGGGTTCTTTCTAGAACCATTGTTTCCTGGTCTTCCCCCGACCCCCCACTCCAAGGAACAGAGCCGACCTCAAATAGCCCAGGAGAAATGTGTCCCGGGCTTTCCCATGGGAGACCTGGAGGCTTTTCCAAGTCACCAGCATTAAAAGGGAGCTGTCACTTCATTTTTCTTTCTGTTTTCAGCAAAGCCAACAGCTTAAGACCCGTGACATCAAACATGGGCAGTCAGTCTGAACGGGAGATTGGCTGTCGGGGCTGTGACCCTCAGGCTGTGGGCCCCAGACACTGTTTTCAGTCTCTACCGCCTAAGTTACGTAGGGAATTTAGCACAGGGGGCACTCTCCCTGTACAGGCGGTCCGGGACTTGCCGGGGTCGGGACAGGAGTTCAGTGGAATTCGGGCGAGAGCCTGCACCCCCAGCTCCTAGTTCAGGCCTCTCCTGGCAGGAGAGGGGACCAAGGCTTGTCACACACCTCCAAAGCCAGCATCTTCCAGGTACCCAGGCCACCCCTGCCTCTCCAGCGCCCAGTGATTAAGCTGGGCCATTTCCTGTTACCTTCTCTTTGCTTTTCAGTTCCTCAGCAGCAGTTTTCTGGCTTAGAGCCCTGTGTTGGGCTGTGGAGGGGGCCTGGCCCAGGCTTCCAACTCAGGGCATCTCTCCTCCTCCTCCCCCAGCCCCCAGCCCGCCCCTGCCTCACCTTCATCTGGCACCTGTCTGGATTTGGAGCCTCTCCAAGTCTCCAAGCCTCACTTAGCGCCCCGCCCCCAAGGGTGACAGTCCTGAGATGTGTCTCCTGCCAACATCACAGTGTTGCCAGCCAGAACAAGAAACAGGACTTGGGGGTCATTTTCCCACTCCTTTTGGAAAAAGTGAGCAACCTGCAGAACCGAAAGCTGTGGAAGAGGTAGAGTATCAGACGTCCCCCCTTGCTCCCTAACCAGTGACTTTGTCCCTTTCAGTGGGGGTCAATTTGTTCTACTTCTGCATCATCATTTACCTGTACGGGGACCTGGCCATCTACGCTGCCGCCGTGCCCTTCTCGCTCATGCAGGTGTCCTGGTGAGTGTCCCCGTCACCCCCAGATGGGCTTCCTCGGGCAGTCGGGGCAGAGTTTTCAGGGCAGAAGCACAGCACTGAGCGGCTCCGTCAGCATCGAAGGAAAGCAGGTCCCTGAGGCCCTTTTCTGCAGTGATGAAGCCACCTGTGCCTTAGGTCTTTCAGGGATCTGCTCCAGGCCACTGTCCCCTGCCCTGCCCCCTCGGGAAGGCCACGAGGGGCCATTTCCTGTGGTGCCTCCCCTCACACACAGGAGAATGTGGGAAGTCAGATCGTGGGACCGAAAACGGCCGGGGGGAGGGTCGGTTCAGGGTTGCTGATAATGAAGAACGTTCCGTCCTGTTCTGGCTTCGTTCCCACTGAGCCGTTGTTCTCTCTGTCAGCAGCGCCACTGGCAACGACTCCTGTGGGGTGGAGGCAGACACCAAGCACAACGACACGGACCCGTGCTGGGGGCCCCTGCGCCGCGTGGACGCCTACCGCATCTACCTGGTGAGTAGCCTCGTCCGTGCTCCTCGGCCCCCACCCCGCGCGGCCGGCCAGTCAGGAACCTGGGGGGACATCAAGGGGGGACGTCCTGGGGCGCCCCGTGCGTTCGAACCACCTTGACTCCTTGGTGAGCGCTTTCCCCAGAGAGAAGGGTCTGCGCAGCCCCGCACTCCAGCTGATTCCTGGGGCCTCGGTCCTCGGAGGGACACAGAGGGTGTCGCTAAGACTCTAGTTCCAGAGTGTCCTGGCGACCCGGCCTCACACGTGGTTTGGAGCTAGTATTCGGGTCATTGCCAGCTCTAGGGCAGTGAACTCTTAGGAGCTTAGCTCAGAGTGTGAGGGGCACTTTGAGCAAAGCTCTGTCAGAGCGCCACAGCGAAGTTCCGGAGCCTGTGCGTGTGTGCTGGCCTCACTCATGGCCAGCCCAGGAGCACACAGGTGGACACCAGGTTCCTGACTGGGCAGACAGGGCCGAGCCATCTTGCGGCCGCCCTGATGACAAACAGGCCCTCCAGACAGGGAAGGGTCAGCTCAGCTCTCTCCCTGTCTTCCCTGCTCCTTAGATGAATGAATCTCCGGGCTCTTTCTTGATTGCTTTGTGCCCTGGGCGGGGGCGGAGGGGAGAAGAAGTAATCAGATACAAAACCAGAGGCAGTTATTCATCTCTGCCTGCCTGGCGGGCGGGCGGGCCTCACAAATATTTCTCTTTCCCTTTTGCAGTATCTATTAATATTCCCTGCTTCCTCTTCGTCCTCCTCAGCCCTGACACAAATTTAGGTGTGCTAGGTGACACACAGTTTGACACGTGGCCACTTAGCTGATTGGGAGGCAGGGCTGGGAGAGAGCTGAGCCGTTTGGGGAGTTGGCCTCTTAACTTAATTATCCCCATCCTGGCAAAGGTTCCCGCAGGCCCTGCCAGCTGGGTTATTTGGGTCTGAATTCGTCAACTCCCAGGGCCACCGAATGGGTACTTTGCCTTCCCAGTCCCACCCCATAGACATGGCCCAAACCGTGGGAGACATTTGTTTCCCGCTCGGCATTTCGGGAGCATTCAGAGGGTCTGTGTTTCTTTCTCACATTGAGTTCTGGCTGGGGGAGCTCGGCTATCATTCCACTCAAAGAATTCTGCTAGGAGAATTGTGTCCGAGCTGGCCCCTCTGCGGGTCTGGCGGCAATTCAGTAGCGAGTTCATATCCTGGCACCCTTCTGCCCCTCCCCAGCCTTGGGGGTGGGCAGAGTAATTTGGCGGGGTACCCAAGAGAGCCCAGGCCTGCTCGCCCCTTAGCATCTCAGCAAGGCGTAAAATTAGCAAAAGGAATTTTGTAACAAAATTACAGAATTGTGTTAGTATCAATAGAACAACCCGCCTGGCCTCTAACCTGCGTGGCCAGAAGGAGGTGGGCAGGGGAGCGTGTCCGGGGCGGCGGCGTAGGGGTGGGGTGGCAGTGGCGGGGCCCCTGTGGTGGGTGTTTCCTGGGGAGGTCTGCCTGGTACGTCCCACAGCAAAATAGATGCGGAGCGCTGAGAATATTGGCTGCTGCCCTCTGCCTGGTAAATTATTTAGAAGCATCATTATTGCCTTATTAAATTGTGCCTTCACTTGTTCCTATGAACCTGCCACATGATGGAAGACTCGCTCCCGGAATCTCAATAACCCTGTGACCAAACAGGAGGAAACCTTCAGGAAAGCAGACATTAATTACTGCCTTCGTCCCCCAGCTATTGTCCTTAGAGCTCATAAAGCTAATTGCCGCCAGGCCTGCAAAGGTGACCGCGATAGGACGGGAGGGGAAGGGTGAGCAGAAACACCGCTCTCTCCGGGTTGTTGATACCTTCCCTCCCCCATGCCCGGGCCACTGCTGGCGGCTTCGGTTTGCCCGGAAGGTTCTCGGTTCGGTTGTGCTCTTCTGCTTGATTGAGAGAAATTCGAGGCAGATGGACCCTCCCATTGTCTCCGAAGTTACTTTACAACTTTGCATGTGGCTCCCAGGGCCCCTGGCTCCGGCGGAACCGTGCCCCCTGACCCTGCACCCTGGGTGCTCCCCACCCCCTGCAGGCCTGAGCGCTCTGGTGCCGGTGGTGACACCAGGCTGGCCTGCGGGGCTCACCGCTCTGTCTTCGTTCCATCAGGTGGCCTCTTTGAATCGCAGGGGATGAGGATTGCCCTTTCCCCTTGGCCCCCAGCCCTTCTAGAGACTCCCACTGCACCCCCTCCCACCAGCCGTTTCTGATTTTGCTGCCAAACTCCACCAAAATGCCAGGCAAGGCAGCGAGCAGATTTAAAGCCCCCCCTCCCCCAGGCACAGTCCTCTGTCGCGGGGAGACGGTGTACCTGTCCGGCCCGTGTGTTTGACAGGCCTCCTTCACTGCAATTCTGGGACAGTGTGTTCTCGGGGGATAAAGGGACAGGCTTTTATTTTGTGGTCTAATTTGCACCAAGTCCTCTGGAAACGATCTCGTCTGCTTGGGAATGCTGAGGTGCACACACAGCATGCGAATATTTGGGGTATTCACTCCTCAGAGGCCGGCCTGTGTGCAGCATCCTAATTCCTTTTAAGAAGGGAGCGCCCTCTCCTACAGCTCCTGGGCACTTCCCAAAGCCCTTGACCTTACCAAACGGAAGGCTTCCTCCCCCGCCCCCTGCGACGCCCACCCACGTCCTGTGATTGCCAGTGCAGCTGAGATGAGTCTGTCTCTCCCCCTCCTTTCTGGACCCGCCACATTGCAGGGCGCTGTGAGGTGGGGGGCTGCGGGGGCGGGGCGTCCTGTGAGTCACACGTGCTCTCCAGGGCGTCCCAGCCAGCCGCTGCAGCTGGAGCCAGCAGTGCCCCGAGCCCTGTTATGAGGCCCCCTGACAGCTGACCCCAGGACCTGCTTTGAGCAGGCCAGGGAATCTCAGGACCCCACCAGCCACCCCTCCGCCTCATTTGAAGGATTGGATGGGAGAGTGTCGGGTGCCCCAACTCTTTCAAACCGGCGACCTTGCCTCCAGTCCGGGGATATCTTGGGGTTCTCTCTGTGGAGCCTCTCTGGCTTTGGTAGGAAAGAAGCCCAGCATTTAGCATTTCTTTCTTTCCTGTACAGTGAGCAGGAGCCTGGGGCCACTGGTGAAGCGGTATTTTGTGTATAATCAGTCTCATCCAGGAACCAGACTGTCCCGAGTATCTGGGAAATAGGACGTGTGTCACTGTCCCCCAGAGTCAAGGGCACTGCCCAGCACTCTTGTTCTGCTTTCTCACGCCCACAGTGCTTCACCCTTGCCCGGGGCCTGGGCCCTGTCATTGCCTCCTCCTAGGGAGTGTCAGAAGGAATCCCTGGGGGTACAGTGGGACTCCCCAAGTGCTGAAAGCTCCAGGAGCAGCATCGCCATTTACAGGTGGGCAGATGCTGCCGGGTCACTGGCACCCAGCAGGCGCCGGCCACACGGGGCCGAGAAGGCAGATGGCTGAGCGGAGCTCATCCTGGCTGGAGCCTCAGCTGCAAAATGGCGGCATTGAGCAGGGGACCCCTCGTGGGCTGTCTTGGAACGGGTCAAGGTGACCCCGGTTGGACGGCCTGCCCTGAACGCAGGAGCTGTGAGACTTACCTCCAGGGCAAGGGTAACAAGGGAGAGAGATGCACCCCACGAGTGCCTAGCAGATGGCCTGCCACCCTACACCAGACAGAAGGGCTTCTCCCCAGACTCCCCCCAGACACCCTCTCGAAGAAGCAGGGTGTGTGTTGGGGGCGGCACGGGGGAGTTCTGTCTACTGGACTCTCTTCCTGGAGGAGTAGGTAGTCTGTGAGTCCGGCTCACGCTAATATTGAGAGGGTCCTTCTGGGCCTTCCCGAGAGTCCTTGTTGCTCTGTCTGCCAGGAGGCCGTCTTGGCTCCGTCTCACGCAGCAACGCTGGCCTCTGTCCATTTGCACACTTCAAGCAGCGTGTAGTCCCCTTTATAAAGCCAAATGGTTTCTTCCTGAAACAGTAACCCCAGAGGGGGAAGCACCCCTTTTGTGAGGGGGTTGAGAAGGGAGTAGTGTACCCCCAGGGCAGAGCTGGGACTGGTCCTTCCTCTGGGCTTGTCTTCACTGGCCTGGCATGCTACCAAGCTACCTAGTGAGGTCTGTGACATCCCTTTTTACAGCAGAGAAAACTGAGACTCGGGGGCTGTGAGTTTCTTGGGGTCCCGGAGCTGAGGTGGAGACAGGAGCGGGGACACAGACCTGCTGGGCCAGGCCCAGGTAGGAGGGGGGCAGGTTGCGCCTGTTCAATAGTCAGTCCTCGGAGCCTGGCGTTCACAGAGGTTGGGGCGCGCCGCCTGAGAGGGTGTCTGTGTGGTGATCTGTCTGCACATCCCGCGCGTCTGCTGGCTGATTTGCTGTCCTTTCTGCTGCCCCCGCTCCTGGATAGGGAAGCCGACTTCTCCCCACTCAAGCGCTGGAATTGAAGGCGTCTCCTTCCCAAGGACGTCCCCCTCCCTTTGCTACGGTTTCTCTTTGTTCTTTCAGCGGCAGCCACTGTGCCCTGGGGCTGTGGCATCTGCTAATAAGTGGGTCAGCCTTGCCTTCCCTTGAATATTTATTCTAACCGATTCTGGGGCAGGAGGTGGCCTGGAGGCCTTCAGGACCCGTGTGCAGGGAAAGTTCAAGTGGATCAACAAGTTTTAGCAGCAGCAGTGACTTCACAGAACTTGGGGACTCTCAGGGACACAGCTGCATACTCCAGGGGCACCACCATGTGCCTCCAGAGCACAGCTCCAGCAGGATACCCTGTGACTGCTGCCATCAGGGACCCCGAGTGAGCTGGGAGGGATGCCCCCACTTGCTCCCAGGGCTGGGGGACCTGACAGGACAGAGGGGCTACTTTAAGGAGGGGTCTCCATGGAAACAGCAGGTTCTAAGCCCAGCGATTAGGAACAGGCAGAGAGGAGAGGCCCAGCCTCGAGGCGGGGGCGGGAGTGCTGTTTACAGGGTCTGGACGTTGGGGCGCCTCCTTCGCTGGGTGGTGACTGTCTGGAGACCCACCAGGACTGCCAGGTGTTCCTTTCCCTTCTCCCACAACGTGCTGCTTCTCAGCTCCTGCTCCTTCAGCGCTCGAAGCTCCAGAAAGATCGGTCGCCTTTTGCCGTGCCCCTCTTTTCTCCGCACTGGCCTGTGGGAAGATGCCTGTCACCCCAGCTGGCCGCTGCAGGAGCTGGGGGTGGAGCAGCTGTCCCGGCGCAGGCCCGTGGCTGGCGGAGGTCTGCAGGGTCTTCCACCGGCTGCTCCGGTTCTGTGTTGGCGTGAGGACCCCTGTCCCTGGGGCCCGTCCTCCCCACCCCACCCCCACCCACGTGCTGAACCTCTGCTTTCCTCCTGCCATCCTGGGTCTCACCGAAGACTCCTGCCCTGCACCCCACAGTGCGTGTACCCACCACCCGAACGGGAGCGGGGTGAGTGAGTTCTAACTTCAGACAGTGACCAGCGCTCAGTTTGAAATGACTCACCTCAAAGGGTCAGCTGTCCTTCTTTTCCAGGGAAATCAATGATGCAGGGACAGGCCTGTGGTTTTCTGTCTTTTTCTTTTTTTCCCTGTGGAGCTGTCTGTGTATCTCATCCTGGGAAAGGTTTCTTGTTGGAGTTTTTTTGGTTTTGTTTTGTTTTTTGGTGTGCTTCCCATCCCCCGGCCCCAGGCCTTTCTACATGAAATTCAGATTACTCTGGCACTCACTCTGGCACTGTCTGTCCCTGAACTCCTGCCAAGGGGCCCTGTTAGCACCCACTGCCCGGCCGGTCATTGCGTACCGCCTGCCCAGCCACTGCCCAGCACGGCTCCGGACCAGCCCTGACCTTTCCGAGGAGACCTGAGGAACACCTCCCAAGGCCACGGTGACTGCCACCCCTTCCTTCCCAGCGCCTTTGGGTGATCAGCCCGAGCTTCCTCCTCCAGCCCAGTGAGAGGGCTGCGTTTGCTTTAATGCAGCCGGCTCTCGGGGACACGGGCTCTGTCGGCTGGCATTAAGCCCACCGTCCGTCACGCCCTGCCTCGGCCGTGGCTGATACCCGACACACCAGCCTAGAGGACGATGCGTATCCCCTAAACCCCCTTCTTCGCACTCCCAGTAAAAACACCAGGTTTGGGGACTCTGGATCCCATGGGAGTGGGTTTCTTTAGAAAGCCCCCCACCTGTTCCCCAAGCTGCATTAGTTGGGGTCCCCCAGGCTTTCCTGTGTCCTTCTGGGTGAAGCAGATGTGGTTCTAGCTCCTGAGCCAGGTGAACTACCAGCCCCCTCCTCATGGTGGCAGTTGGAGTGTCCCCTTGTCCCTGTTAGAATGCCCTGGCTCTCTACCCACCCCGCACCCCCCCACCCCCACCCCCTGTGATCTGAAAGTAACGAGTGCATTCTGCCCAGTAGCGCTCGCCCAGGGCCAGCCGGTTTGACCCCCGGACCGTGGGAAGACGTCATCCTGACTTGGCTGGTTTCGCACCGTTTCACCGTGCCCCCGCTCTCGAGTTCACCCAGAGAGGTGCATGGCGGTAGGGAGGTTAGGGTGCGTGCCCCACCTTGCCCCACCGACGACCCGTACTCAACAACTCTTAATAAGCCCCATCAGGAAAATCCTAGTGTATAAACAGGCCCGAGGGGTGATGATTTGTTACAAAATGACTAGTTACTTTACAGAAGGGCTTGCCAGCAGGTTTCTATTAAGTCCTTAGTTTCCCTGGTGCGTCTAAAATGTTACTCGATGAAAATGAAGACTTTATAAATAGAACCGCCGAAACCCATCTTATGCGAAGGGAGGTATCCACAAGTTCATGTGCGGAAGTGCAGACATCCGAGTCCCAGTTCATGTAGAAACGGGCATCGGGGGGTTGGGGTGGTGTCACGAGTGGCCCCACTGAAAGAAATAACCAGGGACATACACCCCCCACCCCCCGCCCCTGGGCTGGGAGAGCCTCGCGGAGCTTCAGTACACTCCCACGGCCCACCCGTGCGCAGGCCAGTTTGGTTGGGAAGCTTCCAAATAGGTCTCCGTGGGGGAGCGTGCGTCCCTGCTGGGGACCTTCTGCACTGTGCTGTTTCGGGACCATTTTTATCCACACCTCACACTGATCCCAGGCCGACCCAGCCCTCCTTCTCTGTGAGTAGCCCAATCCGAGACGGAAACCTATTGCTCCTCGCTTCCCCAGCTGCCTGGGCTGCCCCTGGCCGGCGCGCGCGCGCGTGTGTGTGTGTGTGTGTGTTCAGTCATTTCCATCCCCGCTCCAGGCCGACCCCGCAAACGCTGCGACCCAGGCCGGCTCTGCACTCTGTAAGCCCTCTGCTTCCATTTCTGGGCCAAGAGCTACAAAGTGACTGTGCATCTTTAAGGAAATGTCCCAGTTATTGATTTCTGATCCCCTGCTTCCCCCCGCCCTTTTTTTGGTTTCATTTCCCCAAAAGTGCAGGAAGATCCTGTCGTCTGAGGACTCCAGCAGCCTCCCCGTAGTCTCCGAGTAATCTGGAACATGCTTAAATTTTCATTCTGCTGGTGGAATGAAAAGCGTGCCAAACCGTTTTCCTCCTCTGGCTCCGTGTCTCTCTGATGCTTTTATTCCGTAGATGAGTGCAGGGTCCTTGCAGCGGCCCTGCAAAGTTCGGGGAGACTGCTGCTCCCCGAACTGTGCTCAGTGTCTGTGACAGGGTGCCTATTAGAAGCAGAATCTGGTATCTCTGTAAACAGCGCCCCAGGACACTGGCGGTAATTGTTTAATAAAATAAAGCACTCGTTCTGAAGTAATGACCGTGCCCCTCCGTGGTGCTGGCGTCCCGGCCAGCACCCTGCCCTGCAGAAGGAGCAGAGGGTAAAAGTGTCTGTGGGCACGTTCCTGACTGCGGGCTGGCCCTGAGGAGATAGCAGAGCTGAAGAACCCCAGAGGATTTGCAGAAACCAGCGGAGAGGTGCCTGGGATACGGGCATGAGGCGGAGATGAGCAGTTAGGATGCGTATTAATAATTAATTGTTGATTAGCATGAGCTAGGGATGTCTTGTGGATTAGCCGAGAGTAGACCAAGATACATTTTAATAAACCTTCAAGTGCAAAGGAGGGTACCGCGGGGGGTATTGCCAAGCAGACGCGTGTCACCTGTGTGCAGGCGGGCACAGAGCACGGCGGGGCTCACTGCGTTTGGCCACTGGAAGGACTCTCTTTAGTTAGGGACTGAGACGTTCTTGGAAACATTGACGAGAAGGGAGGAGGCTGCTGGGCCGGGTGATGGGGGCTGATTGAGGCTGGAAGACGGATAGTGGGACAGACACACACACACACACACACACACACACACACCCCTACACACCTGGGACATCCAAGCACTTCTGGCACCTTCCTCCTCCCCGCTGTGGGAGGCGGGGGACTGGCCTCCAGGAACCCTGCTCCGCTGTTGCCCTTCCCCCAGGTTAGGAATGGGAGTTGGTCCCAGCATCCCCAGCATGAGAATGCCTTCAGGCACTTACGAAAAATGCAGATTCCTGGCTCTCACCCCAGGCCTCATGTAGCAGAATGTAGGGCCGCACAGCCCCCAGGAATCTGCATTTCCAGCCCGTTGCAAGGACGATTCTGTGTATGCTCCCCTTTGAAAACTCCTGCCAGCTGGGGACCCCTCACAGGGGTAAGTGGCCTCGCCTGCCCTGGTCCCCCTTGGAAACGGGCTCCCCCAGCCACAGCTGCAGAGGCAGCTGTCAGCGACCCCCTGTGCCTCGCCTCTTCCAGGGAGCCAGTGGCCAGGTGTCCTCAGGCCTTCAGCCTGATGTCATCACTAACATCCTCAGGCTCTGGGGCAGAGACCAGCATCACTCCTGCTCTGCCTGCACCCGTTTCTGAGTATCCCCCAGAGAAAAGGGGCCCCAGCGACATCCCTTTGCCAGTGGCTGCTTTATTACCTGGGGCAGGCCAGCAGGTCCCTCCTGGGTCCCTACGGATGGTGCTCCTAGCGTCCTCTTAGAGCCCACAGCGTGCCCGCCCCACGGACAGGCCTCACTGACCATCTGCTGGGGAGGAAGCTGAGGGTGGCTAGCGTGGTGTCTTACACCCAGTTCCACAGAGCTCCATCAGCCAGCTTGAGGACTGTCTCCCCTCCCTCCCCGCCTCCAGGGTTACCTGGTGCTGGCGAGAAGCCTGTTCCAATCCTGCTCAATTTGGGTCTGTTTGGAGGTCACGCGTCAGTGGGGGGAAGGGGTGGAGCCAGCTGGGCCTCTGCGGCTGCTCTCAGCAGGGCTCCGGGGTTCTGGGCACCTGACTTCCTCCCCGCCCTCCCCCCACCACCCCCTGCCCTTCCTGCACAGAGACGAGTGGGCAGAGAGGAGCAATGAGGAAGGGAAGGTGCCCAGAGCCTCTGCGGTGATCACAAACCAGGCAGTTGAGGGGATAGAGGGCAATGGCTCCACCTCCTCGTAGCCCCCAGCAGGGGCACCGAAAGCAGCCGGGTTGCTTGCGTACCGCCCGGAAAGCACCTGAGCAGCTTAACCCTGGGCAGAATCGGGCGGCTGTGGGTGTGCACCTCTTTTCTCCCAGGGGGCTGAGGGGCAGGACCGGCAGCCCAGAGGCTCCCCACCCCCATCCCTGTCACTCAGGGCACAGTCCACGTGCACAGAGCTTTCCAGCCCTGCCATTCCCGAGTCCTCTAAGGACCTGTAAGGACCAGTTGACCCCAGCCTGGCCCCGACAGCTGTCCCCCAGCCCCAGGGTCGTGTGGCCAAGCAGAAGGAATCCCGCTGGCTTTCTCAGCATGAGGCAGCGCGTCCTCCCGGCCTCTCCCTTCCGTGACATCCCGCACCGATAAACCAAGACCCGGAGCTAGTGTGGCTCTCTGCGGGGACATCTCCCTGGCTGCGCGGCGCCTGTGCGGATGGCTGTGCCTCCCCTCCGAGGCCTGTTTCATTTTGCCCCAGACGCTCGCACGTTCCTCCCTGTGTTTCCACAGGGCTCGCTACAGGGGCCCAGAGGTGTCCCTGCAGCCCGGCTGGACGGAGTCCCTGCTGTGCTTGACCTGGGAGAGGTGCCACCCCCCAGCCCTGCTCCCTGTCCCCGTGCGGATGGCCCCGGGGTCGTGAGGATTTTCTGTTTCTGCCGTGCACTCTGTCCTCCCTGCTTTTAGGCAGATCAGACTGCTGTTTCCCGGCTTAAATCCTTTAGACGCTCCTCTCCGCAGGACAGGAGCTAAACTGCACGTGGCACGGTCTGCTCCGGTGTCCTTCTGGAACCTTCTCTCTCATCTCTGCCCCACCCTCACTGGCCACTGTCCTAAGACGCGGGGCACTTTGATGGCTCTGGGCCCTTCGCTTGCCTTTCGCTTGCTTATTCCCAGGTGAGCTCGGGGACCCTTCCGCTGAGACCCCTGCAGCCCGCACTCCTCTCCCCGCACGCCTCCCCTGGTGCTGCTCTGCCTCCTGTGAGCTCAAGGCCAGGGCTGTGCCTGACCCCCTGTGACGTCTGGAGCCAGTGCGGGGCCCTGCACAGGGGACTCGCCCCATGACCGTTAGAATGGGCGAGGCCACTCGGGTGGCCTCCCGCTGCTATGGCTGTGGCGGGGCCCTGGTCTGAGTCCCTCCATCAGCCCGCGTGCCTGCTGATGGCCACCCAGGGCTCGCCACAGCCGGTGGCCACTGCTCCAACCAGAAAACTCCACATCCAGCTGGCCCCTCCTTCCCCAGAGGTATGGGTCACCCTCTGCCCCTCACTGCCAGGGCAAAACTACCCCTCAGCGAGGGCTTGGGGGACACCCTGTCTGTGGAGGCTAAGGGTAGAGGGAGCGATCAGAGGCTGCCTGTGACCCGGGAAGTCGCAGAGGCCTCACACCCATCTCCTCTGCCATCTCTTTGGTGCCCGAAATATGAGCAGTGAGTCAGAAGAGGTGCCAGCTCCTCAGTCAGGTCCGTTTCTCCAGGCAGAGCCCCCAGCCCTCTGCCCGTGTCGCCCCACTTCCCAGAGCCTCACGCACAGCCTCTGTCCCACCGCAGCTCCTTGTCCTAGTGTCTCCGAGCCCACCCAGTGCGAGGTCAGGCCGCGGTCCCGTCACCCGGCCCGTGCGGACTCCATCTCTCTCCCGCGTGTGAGGAGCCGGGCTGCCCTCTGTGACAAGCCGGGCAGCCCGTAATCGTGGCGTGAGTGACGGGCTGGGTTTTCCAGGGTATTTATCTTTTCCCCTCAGCCCACCAGGGTTGCAGCTTTGGCACCAGATCCTTGGAACTCTGCCCACCACCGGGCACCATCTGGCCTTTCAGCTGAAAAAGAGACAACACAGGCACGCGGTCTTGTCCAGTAAGGGGGCGAGGGGGACCGCAGCGGTGCCAGGCTGACGCCACTGGTGCAGCCCAGCCCCCTCGGGGGCCACCGTGGAGGGGCGTGGAATGGGGGCGTCGCCCAGGGAGGCAGCGAAGTGCCCCACAGAGGGTCTGGGCCTTGCCTGTGGACACCGAGTTCTGACCTCAGCTGCGTCTCCGTGAGGAGATGGCGGACAAGCTATTTAATCCCCGTCACTTGGCTGACACGAGGCTGTCGTCCGTCTCTAGGGTGTCAGGATTAAAGAGACCCTTGATCGGAAGGCGCTGTCGTATCTGGGCGCACAGTGCATGCTCAGTGCTGGTCCCCGTGCTGGTCCTCTGAGCCTCTATCTTCCCTGTCCCAGGGCGGACCCCCCCGCCCCCCACCACGTGATGGACCCGTCTCCTGGGGAGTGTCGAGCTGAGGAAGCTTCTGGGGGTAAGAGTGGCCTGTTTGGGGGTAGACTCTCCCTCCCTGCCATCACTGTCGCCTCAGAAGGCAACTCCCCAACCATCTCCCAGCTGGGGGCTTGGAGGGGATGCTGGGGGTGATACCTGGACCAGGTGCCTGGGACTCATCCTGACCCCAAAGGCGGGGGCCGGGAGGGGACTGTGACGGGATGGTGGCGATGGCCACAGCCACGGCAGCGAGCCTTCTGGAAAGACCTGGGCTCCCTCCGGCAGCGGTCAGGGCACACGAACCGATCCCCAGCGCTGCGTGGCCAGCCGCCCCCCTGCCCCGAAGGAGACCCCCAGTGGGCGGTGACCTTTCACGGCCCCCACCGGCCGCCGGGCCCCGGGGAGGACGTCACGCCGCTCCATCGCACTGACTTTCTCCACCTTTCTTCATCCCAGTCCATGGCTTAGGGAGGGGACATGCTCAACCATGAAGGCAGGTGCCAGACTTGAGCTCCCTGAGGATTTCTATCTCGTCTACGTAGGGTGGGGTGGGGGTGGGGGTTGTCTAGAGAAGGGGGTTCAGAAAAAGAGAAGGAAGCGGTCTGGGTTCTTTCCTACGTCTCTGCTCTGTTTCGTGTTGCCTTGAAAATAAGGAGGCAGAGACCTGGGGATGTTCTCAGCTGTCAGGACAGTCACAGGCAGCCTTTCACCAGTGGTGGCAGGAACTGCATGAGCCCCGAGCTGCCCGCCCAGCACCCTGCTTGTCTCGGGGCTGGCCGGGCTGAGGACCACATCGCCCAGGCTCCCCGAGAGTTGGTGAGCGACGCTCCAGGGGCCTGGGCCACTCTGCTCAGCCCTCCCCTCTGGCACCGGTGTTGACTGTCTGGGAGCTCTTGTCCCGCACCCCCTGCACTGTGGCTGCCACTGGTGGCTGCCCCCCCCCACCCCCCAGAAGCGGCTGCTCCCTCCGCCCCCCGCCTCCTCCTGGCCACAACCGCCCAAATTCATTCTCTCTGGACCTGTGACAGCTGGAGCTGTCGTGCGTGGTGGGGATGGAACCTTGGCCCCCCCAGGTCCTTGAGGGCAGCGTCAGGGACAAGAACGGCCCCCCTTCCATGGTTTTGCCCCGAAATTACTCTCCCAGGCTCCCTGGTAACATTGTCACCAGTGTTTCCGAGGTCGTTGAGTGTCACCTCACTGGCCCATCTGTCTGGGCCGAGAAAGTGCCTAGAGTTTCATCCCTTTCACTTTATCGGGGGTAGGGACAAGTCTTCCCTCCAGCCCCCTCTGGATCTGGTTTCTCACCTCTGTTCTGGCTTATCATTGCCTTTGCCTGGGGCTCAGCGCCCTCCCCTCCCCAGGGGCTCAGCGCACCCCTCCCCAGGGGCCAGCGCCCCCCTCCTCTTTGTGGGGCTCAGCGCCCTCCCCTCCCCAGGGGCTCAGCGCCCCCCTCCTCTTTGCGGGGTTCAGCGCCCCCCCTCCCCAGGGGCTCAGCGCCCTCCCCTCCCGGGTCCTCGGTGTCTTCCAGCAATCACCTTTTCCTGAGAGCTGCGGGCCTTAGGCACCTCCGCATCCCTCAGAACGGGGCTGACCCGTCTGGCGTGAGCAGGCCTGGTTTTCTGCTGAAGGACATTGTGAGATAACAGTCGGACTCGTGGAGTTGACATCTCTGCTCAGGAAGCACACACTTCTGTAGACTATCTGGGCATTAACTCTCTGTCACCCAACTCTTTCAATCTTTAAATCCATTCAGGAAGCGTCCCTGTACTACCTTCTAGGCCAGGGGGCGGGCAGAAGAGGTAGACCCCAGGGGTAAGACGCCTGGTACTGGCTCTCAGCAGCGCGTCCTGGGCCAGCGTCGGGCATCGGAGTGGCGAAGTGTGTCCCCAGCCGCCTCTGCCCTCAGGACTCCCTCTGCACCACGTAGACCGTGCTCGAGGGACCGGTGGCAGAGAGACTGGCAGCGTGTCCATCACGGTGGGGCTGGTGTCCGAAGCCTAGCAGGCTGCCCTGATGGAAGTCCTCCTCCCACCACAGTCCCCCCCAGCCCTAGGCCACAGCCCTGTCGCCGCTCATCTCCTGCCCTGGGGGTGGGGGTCGCGTCTGAAACCGCGTTCTCGCAGCGCTCAGAAAGCCTCCGCTAGGGGACGGGCTGCACCTCACCCTGGGCTTTCGGCGAATGACCTGCACACGCCGCCAGCATGGCTGCAGGCCCAGCACGTTCTCGCTGTCTCAGTCATTTGGTCCAGAAGACCTTGAACCCCCTAAAGAGCACTTGGACGTTACTGAACTTGGGTGGAAGGCGTGGAGTCCAATAGGGGTAGTACTGACGTGACATCCTTTGGCTGGACGTCCTCGTGGGCCTTCAGTCCTTCTATCTCCCCCCGGCCCAGGGTGTTTGGGAGACAGACGGCTGCGATCACGTGGGTGTGTGCTGGTACTTGTGGGGTCGGGCGGGCAGGGCTGATGTTCACGATCGCACACACGTAATGCGCTTTGAGACCTTCGCTGACTCTCTGGGGCCTCGCAGCTAGCCGGGCAACACCAGGACACTACCCCCCGCCCAGCACATGTGGCCCTGAAGCCGGCGGTCCCTCCGTTGTCCCTTGCTGTCTCAGAACCCACCTCCTTTTTGTGCATGAAGCCCCAGAAGTCATTCAGGTTGAGAAAATAAAAACTCCCAAACCGCAACGTTCAGAGCCACTTGAGAAATAAAAATAGAATCCTTGAACGTGTCTTCTCTGCACTTGAAGGACACGTTGAAAGTTCAGTTCCCACGCAGGGGTGGGCTCCTGCCGAGTTGCCGTGAACCCCAATTAACTCTTCACCCCCGGCGCCTGACAAGGGCAGCCCTGTGGTCTGGGTGTCCATTTCCTTCGTCACTTGAAACGCCCTCCTGGACCAGCCCAGAGAGCTCAGCCGTGCCAGCGGCATGGTGCCCTCTTGGCCTGAACCAGCAGCCCCCAAGCCCCGAGCCTGCCAAGCCCAGGTATCCCCCAGTCAGCGCCCGCAGACCCTGTGTGCTTCGGGTCAGTCAGGCAGGTTGCCGCCCTACAACCTTGCAGCCTGACTTTGTCACCCCTGCTAAGTTAGCAGAAAGATGCAAGTGTCCCCAGCCCCAGAGCAAGAAGGCTCTGCGTGCGTTCCTGGCCTTTTATGCTGGAGCCCCGGGAGCAGACGGTGCTGCTGATGCCCGAATTCCTGCCTCCTGGAAGCTCCCTCGTACGACACTGTGGGAGCCACAAACAAACCCCCAAACCCCTCCTTTTTAGAGGGACATACGTAATAAGCAGGCGCTTCGGGAACTGGCATGAGTCCCCCGCCCGCTGGCTCGTCAGGTTGGTGGCGCCCAGCTGGGCACAGTGGTGCCTCCCTGAGCGCGAGCTTTCTCTCCAGCCGGGTGCAAGGGGGCACCGCGGAAGCAGGGCCTTTGTGCCTCGCTGGCTGCTGCTGGCTTCCTGACCACTGGGCCTTCGTCCACAGGGTGCTGCCCTTCGATCACGTCTAGGGCGGGGGGCTGGGCTAGGAGGGCCCCCCACGTCCCCTGCCTGGATGCACAGTTGACTGACTGTCCCACCTGTCTTCTAGGATGTTCTCTCACTGCCCCTTGTTGATTACCATTGTCTGTCCCATGGAGGTGCTCACAGGTTCCTGGGACATTTGTCCTGTGTGGTAGCTGTCACTTTAGCACACCGTTTTCTCCTGTCTTCCCTTTCCCCGGAGGGCAGTGTGCCCTCTATCGCCCTCCGCCTTTGTTGAGGGGAGCAAGCTTGACTGTGGGTGTTGTTGCGTGTCATCCAAGTGTAAGCGTCTGGTTGGCAGCCGTAACCCACCCCAGCAGAGAAGAGATGACAGCAGACAGCGTTTGGGGCCGGGTGCCTCTGGCTCCTCTCAGATGCACCTTTTCTCCTTTATCGGGGTGAATGCCATTCTCCCCGAAACCAGTGGCTACACACAGAGCGGTGAACTTTCCATGTCAGAGCTTGGTGACCTCACAACTGCGTTGGGAAGGCTTTTTCCCCCGACACTGAACTGCTTTCCTTCCTGTGTGCCGTCTGCTCTGCCAGCCCAGGTGCTGCCAGTGCGGGAGGGACGGTGGAGGGGGCACAGAGCAGGACAGCAAGGCGGGGGGGGCCTCCCCCACTGTAGGGTCGTACTTTTCCACCAGGCACTTCCAAACTGAACGTATTCTGCAAATGCTTAGTGAGCACCTCGCTCGTGCCGAGCCTTCCTGGGGACTGGGACGAGCAAGGATGCAGTCCTTGTCATCAGGGTGCTTGCACTCTGCTGGGGGCACAAAATCAACCCACGAAAACGGAACAGCTCGCAGCCGGCAGGAATTAAGTAACATGATACCAGCCGGGGGCTTGGCAGTTCCGGCAGGAGCCCCAGGGAGCATTAAAACATTTGGAGAAGCTCGTGGAGGAGACTGGCACTTGAGCAGGGCTTGGAAGGTGACAGGAATAAGGAAGGTACAGAGGGAAAAATTCTTTGCCAACAGGCAGGATCACGAGGGTGAAAACGTGACAGTGAGAATTAGCTTTGAAGTGGGACGAGGAGGTGTCAGAGGGGAAAACAGCCTGACAGGGTGCCACACGTGGGACAGCAGTCAGAGGGCAGGGGCAGGAGACTTCATTCCCCCTCGGCCACCTTTTTACACTGTCACAGCCCCTCTGGTCCCTCAGCCACCCGCATTAAAAAATGAGGCACAGTCGCCCGCGCAGTGACCTCACAGATGGCCACGATCGTGACAGGAAAAGCAAGCCACCGAGTTAGATGTGACACCAGCACAGAAAGGCAGGAGTCAGAGATCGTTGCAAGTGTGGAGCCCGAGCAGCGGGAGGTGGGCTGTGCTCTTGACCTTCAGCGGGGCGCTGTGTCAGGCCTTAGACCCCGAGGTAAATCCGGAGGGCCCCCGGCACACTGGGCCGGCCGTGGCCACGCGTTGGCGGCGGCGCCTCGGGGCCGGGAGCTGCCGTGTGTCCGTGAAGTCGGGCGGGGTCCCCTGGGGCCTTTGGTCCACGTCTGAACTCACCCGAGAAGAAAGCGAGACAGGAGGGGCCCCATTTGCGCCCTGCCAGCTCTGTCTCAAGCCTCACTCCCAGTGACCATGGTGAAGGTTTCCTTAGGAACCAGAGAATCGCGTTTTCTTTTCTAAGAAACGCACTTGGCGGCCGCAGCTGTCCGTGTGTCCTCTGCGGGGCTGGGCTGGGGAGTCCTTGAGCAGAGACTCGGGTTTGAACTGATGGACGGCCCGCGGGCCGTGGGAAAATTGCTCAGGAGCCAGCCAACGTGTAGCGTCACGGAGGCTAGCCGAGAAGACCTGAGACGACGGGCACGGAGGAGGCGCCGCGTGCGTCTGCGCGGCGCTGAGATGAGCTCTGTCCGGGCCAGACCGTCGGGACACTGAGCCGTGTCTTCTCTTGCACCCTCTTCCTTCCCTAAGACCTTGCTGCTGCTGCGGCATGGCGGCACGTGGCACTGCTCCGCATCCTCTGTCCTTTCCCAGCCCCGATGCTGGCCCCCGCCACTGCCGCGTCCGGCTCTAGCTAATTTGCAGAGGACACCTGTTCCGTAATGAGCCCCAGATTGTGCCTCGACCTGGGTGCCCTCTGATGCATGAGCCGGCTGCCCCGTGCAAGGGCTGCTGTGTGGCGGGGTGTGCGGGTGTGCATGCTTCCTGGGACTAAGTGGCCCTGCGCCCTCGCAAGTCGTGCAGTCAGTCTGGGGTCCTGAGCATTAAAAAAAAAAAACAAAACATCCTAGCAGCCATCCAGCCGTGGGTGTCACAGCTATTGACCGGAGGAATCTTCCAAAAGAGCCCTTCACCACCTGTCCTCACCACCTGCTGTCCCCAGAACTGGACACGAGGGTGCAGGGGGGCGGGCAGATCTGCGTCTGAGCGCCTCTCCGCTCTTGTCCCCGTCCCTCAGTGGGCACCTTGCACTCACTTCCTACTCTGCCTCCTTGAGCTGTGTCCCTGTGCGTGGGCCCCTTAAACAGAGGGACGCTCCAGCGGGGCTTCGTAAGACGTCGGGCTCCTGTGTAATCGGGTCTTGGTCAACTCCTGCCGAGGAAGAGGATGGATTTGGCATCCGAGAAAGGCCTCCTGGAGGAAGGGACCTGAGCAGCCTGAGGAAGCAGAGTTCCCTGCCTGCCTGCAGGGCTGGGTCTGCTCTCCCCCGATTCTTACTGAGTGGAACTTTCTAAAAATGGGTCTTTAGGCTTCAAAGATGAGCTCTGACCTCCCATGTGAGCCCCACCCCCACCCCCGAGGAGATGTCCAGCACCCACAGCTGGAGTATCCTGCTTTCCACAGGAGGTCAGAGGTGATGCACTTCACCACCTGGCCCCCGGGGCACCAGGCATCCAGTTTGGATCAGGCCACGGGTATGTGGAAACTCCGTGGCCAGCCGCTTTGCATGTATTCCTTCTCGTGACACCTGCCTCTCCCATCCTGCAGAAGAGAAATTCATCCGTGGAAAGTTTCCCTGAGGTGGTAATTTTCCTGAACGACTGGCTTACGGTGCTGCATACAGACCTGATCTGCAGAGACTTGGTGACTGTACCTTCCTGTGTCCCCAGCCCCTGTCCCTGGGCCTGAGGGGGGACCGCTGAGGGCTGCCCAGAACATCCCTGTCCTCTGCCTCCCCAGTCACCCTTAGCTTGATGGAGGCACTTCTCTCTCCCGCCCCTCCTAAATGGAAGCAGAGCTGGTTCTACACCCCCAGCAGAAAGCTCTTTCTAGAAGTCTCCCAGCCCTGGTGACTGCCAGAAGGCCTTATCCACCCCATCTAATTAGAGCCTGTTCCTTAAGCGGCACTGTGGCACTGTAGTCTTTTTGTCATTCAGTCTCAATGATAATGGACTTGGATAAGAGGTCACAGCTTCTCCCACATCCTGCTCTCCTTGAGATGGGGGCAGGGAAGCACGGACCTCCCTCCCGCAGGCCAGCTGGCTGCCCGGCCCAGCAGCCGGGATGTGTTCACCCAGATCAGGGGGATGGGGCCCGGCTCCCCAAAGGGAGCCCCGCTCCCACATTCGGGCTTGTGAGCGCCTCTGGTGCGTGTCACCAGCATCGGGGGACCCAGTGGCACGGTGTAACTGCTAATAAGGTCTGAGGCCTCGGGCGCTTGCGCGTGGCAGATGGGAACCAGCGGCGTGTAATTCCTGCGCTCCCTGAGCACCCAGTTGGTGTAGAAATCCTAACCTCCCCTCACGTCCCAGCCCCAGTCTCTTCGCCGAGGGTTCAAGTCTCCCACAGACCAGTTTTCTAAGACGGCTTTGAAGTTTTGCCTTTTTAAGTAAACGCTCCCTCTCCCCTGTTCTCCAAAAAGGAAGAGAACCGAACCGAGGTGCCGGCAAGCACCCGCTCCTCCTGCCAGACTCCCCCACTTCCCCTGACCTCTCCGCACCCACTCTTCCTCCATGCAGCCTCTCGTCTCCTTGGTCCGGGGTGCCAAGGATTTGCCCCGAAGCCACTGGCTCTGCTTCTCCAGGTTTCCTCTCCTCTTTAAGTTCAAACCGCTGCTGGTTAACGACTTCCTGACTGATCCTTTCCTCTGAGGCCTCCAGAGCGTGTCCCCTGCGCTGCACTGCACTGCCAGGGCCCCGCGTTCTCTCTCCCCAGTGAGCCCTGAGGGCCCCCGGTGTGTCTGGGGCTCCTTCGGATCGCTGGCCTCCTGCCGTCTGGCCCCTGGTCCGTGCTAGTGCCCAGCGCAGTGCCAGGCTCTGAATCCTCAGTCAGTGTTTGCCAAACAGAAGTGATCAGGCAGTGCTGTCCCCAGGATGTCGCCTGGGGCTTGCCTGGGAAGGACAGTAAGTGTGAGGCTCTGGGTTTCTGTTGTGCCCGTGCCACTAGAAACTCACAGGTGATGCTGTCTGACCCCAGGGTGCCCCCGCTGGTCCAGGGGTACCCCTGGATCAGAACCAGCTCTGGCCCGGGGCAGAGGCTGCATAAACGGCGTGTCCTCCCCACACGCAGGTGTGCTGCGTGGGGCCCGGCCTGTGCAGCCCCCGCTCACAATTGTTTTTGTTTCCAGGCTGTCTTCACGCTCCTCCTGGGACCCTTCACCTTCTTTGATGTCCAGAAAACCAAGTACCTACAGATCCTGACCTCCCTGATGAGATGGATTGGTGAGTCTGGGGAACATCACGAGCCTCTGCGCTTTCTCCCGAGGCAGCTGTGCGGTGGGGGTATCGTGGGCTCTCCGCCTGCCCTTTTACCGGTGGGGACATTTAGTACTGAGAATGTCGCATCACTTCAAGGTCACATAGAGTGGACAGGGCTGGAGCTGATTCAGGGGCCAGCCTTCTTCACACAGTCGTGCTGGGTCCCCACCAACCCACAGACTGGCCACTGAGTTCCTGCAGCCCTAGGTCGGGCTCTGCCCCTCCGGACCATGAGAGCAGTGCCCTCCACATCTTCATGGGAGCACTGTGCCCCACAGCCATAAAACCAGTGTCCACATCCCTGACCACCATGGCATGAAAAGACATCCCGTCTACAGTGCCTTCTAGCTGACAGACAGCCTGCTGAGCAAGAGCGCCGCTGTCCTGGTGGGGAAGTTTGGGGGTTTCACCCCTACACCATTTGTGCGGTAGGAGGTTCGTTCGTTCATTCTGCCCCACCATCCTGCCACCCACCTGGCCCCAGCACACGGAGGGGTGGAGACCCTGCTGTCCCGTCAGCTGGCGCCTGCTCTGGGATCGGTTTCACACGTGTTTTGATCTAAAAGCAAAAACACTGATGCTGTTCCGGGTGGGGCTCCCCCTTCCTACCCCACTTCTCCAGCTTCCTTTCCCACTGCATCCGCCCCTCACTGGGACCCGGGTGCTCGCTGGCACCCAGCACTAGACTGTGACAAACTGTTTCTGGGCCAGGTGATTGCTGGTAATTCTGGCACCTTCAGTCCCCTGAAACCTCTCACTCAGGACCCCGGTAAGGAGCCACCACCTCACGGGGGGCCTGGCATCCCCAGTCAGAAGGGACATGCGGTCATCCCAGGCCCTGCAGCATGTGGACAGAATGTCACGACCAGGGAAGGGTCCCACTCTGCTCCCCGGGGACGTTTGTCAGCACTGGTAGATTCTGCCTCGGCCTGAGCCAGCCCCACCAGCCTGCAGCTTCTCCCCACCCTAGGTCCTTCCTTGCAGGGAAAGGAGAGCAGGACTGAGTTGTCGGCAGTGGGGGCTCTGGGGCCTCTGACTTGATGAACCTGTCATCACCCAGTCGGTACCAGGGAGCAGGCGGACCCCCGGCTGGAGGGGGATTCCTTGTCTGCCCCATTCAGTGGGCCTGAGTCACCTGTCATCTGCAGGGTTCTGCTCCCAAATTACATTCACAAGCCCCAAAGCCCTGGGTGAAATGTGCACGACCATCTGGAGAAAATAAGGACTCGCTCCTTAGAACGTGAGGCTCTTACTAGCAATGCGGGCACGATGTTGGGATGCAGCCTCCTTGGGTGCCGGGGGCTCGTCTCCAGGAGTCGGGCTCAGACAGTGGCCATCCACCTTCCCCTTGTAAGTCTGCTTGTAGGAGTATTTGAAAGCCCTGATGACCTTCAGAAGGCGTGTTCTCAGTGAAGCAGTACTTGGAATACAATGTTTCCCTCCGTGCTTCCCTGGCCCCTGTCCACTCGAAATTGGCTGTCCTTGACCTGTTGCCCCAGCGGTGCAGAGGGCCAGAGCAGAGTGGGGAGAGGTGAAGGGGTCACCCGTGCTGCACCTGGCCAGGTAGAGTCCCATGTCAGCCCACAAGTGGCCAGCCGGCCGGATAATGACAGTTGATGGCTTCTGTAGCACCCCGTGCCTGTTTAGTGTGATGAGGTCCTCTGTCTGGTGAGCAATACATTCATCCAAAAGGAGATTGGGAGAGGAGGAGGCTGGCAGGACACGGGGTTCCCACCTGCAGAGGAGGTGCCGAGCTGCCGTGTGTCCCGGGAGCCTCAAAGACATCTGGGAATAGCCCCTGCCCCCTTTCCGTCGGGCTGGGGAATCCTCCCCGCCCCCAGAACCCGGCTGCTGCTTTAGACAATCGAGTGCTCTTTCTGAGGGCATGGGCCACCAGAACCCCGGTGATCCCGTTCTGCCTCTTTCTCCCAACCAGAGCCCCCCAACACACACAGGCCAGCGAGGAGGCTGCAGTCAGCCCCAGGGACTGCAGTGGGAGTCATCTAGGTCCCTGAGGCTCTGGGGCCCTCACAGGCAGCGCCCTGCAGTGTGGTACAGCGAGGTGGCAGTGGCCTTGAGAGGTGCTTGGCCGCACACAGAGATGAGGTAGAGACCAGCTCGTGAAGGTCATCCACACTTGTGTTTGGGTGGTGACATTGTTGTCTTGACACGGTTGTCTCTGCAAGTCACCTGCCTCTTTTCTCCTTTTGATGCAAGAGATAATCAGAGGGCGGTAGCCACTCCCCTTTCCTCCCATGTGCTCCTGTGGGTGACAGCACAGGTGGCAGCACAGGCAGGCCGTTGTTCTTCCCCTGGAGACACTCAGACCCCTGGGCTTGACACAGAAGCCTCTCTGACACAGAGCCCCCTCCAGTGAGAGGAACTCGCCCAGTTCACTGCAGCGCAGCCCAGCCCACGGCTCAGTCCCCAGCCACCCGGGCCTTTCATCTGCTGGGAGCCAGTAGCGTGGCCTCAGGAGGGTGGAAGGGGACAGACGTGGGGGAATCTGGGAGCCGCCAAGCACCCCGACGAGGCCACCCCATCGTGGGAAGGACCGAGGTCTGCCCACCGGACACTCGCAAGCCATCGCGGAGGCTTTCCGAGGGGGGAGCTCGGGTGGCAGTGATCTGCCTTGGGCTCCGGGAGGATGGAAGGAAAGAATGAGCACCCGCGGGGCCGGCAAATCACGTAAATAAATGAGCCGAGCCGGAAGCTGTCCTGTGCTTAATGAGGACTTGGTTCTGCCATCTGTTGAAATGAGGCCGGGCAGGACTGCGGGGCCCACCCCGAGCAGGCCCCCATCCATACCCCAACTCCGGACGAGCTGAGAGGCCCTGAGGTCCTCCCACACTTTCTCTGTGCTCGCGTAAGCCGCCTCCTGAAAGAGCAGCGGCCCTGGCTGTCCCCAGTGAGATCTCACAGCCTCCCCTCTGCCCCAGCCCCGCACTGGTCCTGGTTGGGTGGGGGGCTCTCCTGCACCCCACCAGGCCTCCACCCCCACCTTCGGGGAAGCTGAACAGAGGAAAAGGAGAAGCAGCCGGCCTCACGGGCTTCCCCTGCAGCTTCTAGCGCGCCCAGTGTCGGCAGTCAGCAGGCCAGCGACACAGAGAGGTGGCCAGAGGTCCTGCCCTTTCTGCCTGAGGCCGCACAGCTGTGCCTAAGCCCCTAAAATGACAGCTGTGGACTGTTTCCCCGGGCCACCCCGGCAGGGAGTGTCGTTATTACCTCACTCCCATTACCAGCTTCCCCCATAGACACCAGCAGACGCCTCCCAGTTGGGGACACGAACAGCTGGCTCAGCTCGGGACACCCCACTTGGTGTTATTAAAAAACGAATTCTTTCTAATAAAGGCTGCTCTGGCGCGTGGCAGCCCTCCCCAGTCTGGGTCTGGGCCCCACGGGGCTGCCTTCCCTCTGATTGTGTATTCAGAGCGGCTGCCCCACACACTGTGCTGTCTCGCTGTCCCACTCAAAGTGGGTCAGGCGCTGGCCGCTCTGAGCATGCTTCTGTGGGTAAACTTGAGCCACCTCGGGACGTGTATTGGCCCTGCACTCCCCCACCCACCCCCAGCAGGTGCCCCAGATCTGTCTTCCAGACTGAGCCCAGGGGAGAGGTAGGACTCAGTGGTGGTGGCCCAAGTGGCAGAAGGTCCCCCAGGAGGAGACTGTCACCTGGGAAGGAACATAAGGGCTCTCTGGTTCAGCTTGACCCCAGAATGATCTGCAGTTGCATGGCCGAGTCCCCTGCAGACCATGACTGATCTCCGCAGAGTGTCTCCTGGTGGGACTGCTCTGATCTGTCACCACCAGCAGCCAGGGGGCTTCTGCGTCTGGGCCATCTGCTTGCATCCTATTGGTTCACGGTGCCAGCTTGGAGCATGAATTCCTTCACAGCTATTCATGCTGTCCACTCCCTCCACTTGTGCTTCTCGGAGGGCTGAGAAGAACCCCCACCCGCACCCTGCCAAAACGGAGGTCCCTGTGGGCCCCTCTGAGCTCCCCTCTCTCTAGGCCACTACCCAGGGCTCTTCTGGGCCACCAAGTGTCTAGCTTTCCCTGGTTACACAGCCAGTGGAGGGAGTGCAGGAAAACCTCTATGTACACATTCCATTTGGGTCTTAATTTTATTCTTGGTTTTCTAAAAGTCCTCTCTGCAAATGCAGGGTCAGTTTAAAGGAGAGGAACCCGGGGTTTCTGTCGTAAGGCTCGGAGGGCAGAGTGGACACTTAAAGTTTGCTGAAGAGCCAGCCGCGTGCAGCCCCATTACACATTGCCTCAGCAGCGGGACAGCCTCCGCTCGGCCCAGCCCACAGCACAGGCCGCTGCTCTTCCGGCCGCCCCTCTCCTCTGGGCAGCCTTTGTCGTCAGCAGCTCCGCCCTGCGTGTGGCTGAGACGTTCACTGACCTGGCCACCGACAAGGACTTGGCTCCACCTGGCAGGTTGGCAGGTCAGCGGGGTGAGGTATCTGGCAGCTGATGGTGACAGATGTGCCCCTGCACAGAGCTAAGCTTCACACAGGCCAGGTAGCTTCAGCCTCGAGGCTCAGTCAGGCGGCCACGTTCGTGGGCAGGGCCCACCGCAGCCCCAGAGCTCGGGTGTTTACGCTCACATGAGGGAAGCCGAGCGCCCCTGTTGTAGGACCGCCTTCCTCATCCTCCCCACCCTCTCCGCCTTCCTGCTTGCTCTCTGACCCAGCTCTGGCTCTGACCACCATGGGCCAGGCGGCTGAAACAACAGAAGTTCATCTTATGGTTCTGGAGGCTGGAAGCCCAAGATCGGCGTGCTGTCAGGGTTGGTTTCTGGTGAGAGCTCTCTTGCTGGCTTGTAGGCGGCCACCTCTGGCCGTGTCCTCACGTGGCCTCTCCTCTGTGCATGCAGGGAAAGAGCACTCTGGTGTCTGTTCCTCCTGTTCCTCTCGTGAGAACACGGGTCTGGTCAGATTAGGGCCCGCCCACCCCTACGACCTCATTTCACCTTGCTTAACCTCCTTAAAGGCTCCATCTCTGGGCACAGTCACACTGAGGGGCAGGGCTTCAACATAAGAATTGTGGGGAGACCGTTCATAACAAGGGGACAGCCTTCCGGAAAGGTGACAATGCCGAAGTTTATGTTTCCACTCTCTGGGAGAAGATTAGCCGGCCGGCAGGCAGCCGAGGGTCCCTGGGCTCTGCCTTCCCAGCGATTACAGGCTGGCTCTGACAGCTTAAGAATGACAAATGGAGACCCTCCCCTCACTGGCGCTACCTGAGGGTGTGGGAAGTTGAAGGATGAAGGTGTCAGGACTCTTGATTTCTTACCGAAGACTGAACAGCTCCTGGGACTCCAGGGCCTGCCCTTGACCTACGACCTCCTCCCCATGACACACTGGGAAAGCGGGAAGGCCCTGCTCTGAGTCCTTTGGGATAAATATTTTAGCTGTGGAGCAGAACCTCAGTCCTGTAACTCAATTATGCAAACACCCTTCTCTTCTGTGATGACGACGAGGAGGGAGGAGGGCAGAGCTGGAATCCTCCAGAAACCACAGGGGCTGACCCAGCACGGGAAGGTGGTCAGATAGGCTTTCCATCCCCTGCCTTCCACAGAAACCCACGTGATACTCTTGTGAGTTACCCTGCCAGGCGAGACCAGCAATCACGGAATGTCTCACTGGCCTGAGATAAAGCACTGACCCAGGGCCAAGATGCCTTCGGAGGTGAGCACGTCTGTGCAGGGATCGTCTCCTTTCTCCCAAAGGGAACAAACAGCTCCCAGCCAGAGACAAGTACGCTGATACTGACGTGAACCCCTGACCTTCCCTCTGCCCGTCCTGACACCCATTAACTGGCCGTGTCTCAGTTGGGTAGATATGAGCCGTCCAGGTCCTGAGGGTCGTGCCCTCAGATGATCGGGTCACTCCTGGAGTGAACGTTACTTTTCTGACCTCAGAAAGAGAAAGGAGGTGTCTTCTCCGAGCTGTCCGTCAGGACTCGGGATCTATACTGCTCTGCTCCCGTCTCCCTTCTGAGCAGTCAGATGTGGGGGAGACTGGGGAGCAGGCTGGGGCTCACGGGGAACCAGTGTATTGAGGCCAGCTTGTTGGACTCAAAAGCAGCTGTCAGGACAAGTCTGTGAAGGCAGCTCGGCTCTCGCAGCCAAGTCAGGGGCTGCTCCTGCTGGGGGGCCCCGGGGGCTTTCAGAGTGGAACAGCCCAACCAGCTCTGCAAAGTCAGGTTCTGAGGGCTGATGCGCCTCTATGACCCCCAGGCAGTCTTCTGCCCTTGGGCTTGGACACCTCCCAGGCAGGGATCTCACCATCTACCTCAACGGCTAATGTAGCTATTAACCAGTTCTTTTGTTTTATGGTAATTTGCTATCATTTGTCTCCTGTCACTTCCACCTGTTAGTCCTGTGGGACTGTGGGCTCCAGATGGACAGGAACTGTATCTGTTTACTCAGTGCACTTACTACCCCCAGGTGCCCAGAATAGTGTTAGCCCACAGTGGGCACCTGGATGGATGGATAGGTGGTCCCGGTTGAGCCCATGAATCACACAAAACAAGTGCCGTTAGTTTTACGTGGGCGGTTACTTCAGATGTTAAAAGGGAAGTCCCCTGTCCCTCCTCATCACCTTGTAGCTGCGCCTTCCGAGGCCCGACAGCCACTCCTCGCGTGACATGGGTCAGACCCGCTCCTCCTTCCCCACTCCCCACCCCCGGAATCCCCCCCAGCAACTCGCTGCACCTGCGTGCCCCCTGGAGCATGACTTCCAGTGTGACCCCCATCCATCATATGGGTTCTCTGAGCGTGGCCTGTGACGCCAGCTGTGTCCACCTCAGTGTCCGTCCCCGCCCCTGACCCCGCCTCAGCCCGGTGGGCGAGCCCTGGGTGGCAGCAGGTGCTCTGAGCCCTGCTCCCCGCCGTGCTTCCTAGTACTGCCTTCGCTCACAGCCCATCATCCTCATTTCATCTTGATTTATTATCAGACCTAATGAGTTTTCGGAGCAGCTCTCTCCCAGAGACCAGACGATCAATCTAGAAGATGGCTGTTGAACTCTGCCCCGCTAGCAGCCAGAGGAGGGAAGGGCCGGGGGCAGCGGAGTGTGGTCACAAGGGCAGGGGCTGGGTGACGGTGGGGGTGTTAGTCCCCGTGCTTTAGTCCCAGGACCCCTCAAAGCGAGAGCTGCCCACGCCTTCCCTCCTGGCTCCTTCCCTCCCTTCCTTCTCTGTCCCTCAGTTGCAACAGTGTCGAGAGTGTCCCTGGTCTGTTTTCAACTCGCCGGCTTGGAGACCAGGTCAGGACGTTTTGCCTTCCCTCTCTGCTCCAGAGCACAGAGCCCAGCATCCACCCTGTGTCCTCGCAGTGGCTGGGGCACAACCGAAGGGGCCCTGGCTCATGCTTTCCCTGTCCCTACTCCAGGTTAGTGAAGGTTTGTTGGGGAGCTGCAGCCCTATGAAGCAGCTGCTTTTTAGCACCCCTGGAATTGCCTCCCAAGAGGCTCTGGTGGTGTAATTCCTGGACTTCCAGCCCTAAAAGTTAGACCTGGTTTTTGGAACTAGACCTGTTTAAGAAAACGACAAGGGGATTAATGCTTCTATGCAGTAAAACTAATTGCAACTAGAAGCAGATTGAGAGATCAATTTTCTCATCACTCGTAGCGGACCCCTATTATAGGTGTACGTTCTTGCAGGGGGGCACGTGCACGCTTCAAAAACCCAGCCTCGCACCTGGGGGCTGCTTCGTAAACTGGGTCGTTTACAGTCCACAGAGCCCCCGTCACAGCCACCCAGACAGCTCACAAGCCAGCTTCCTCCTGCGTTTCTCACAGCCTCTTGGAGATTGGGGCTGTGGGCTGGACCGGGCAGTGGGGTGCTCACACCCCAACAGCCAGCTTTGTCCTGCCTTCGCCCGTGCACCCAGGGCCCAACGCCAAGGCCAGCTGCGGACACCTAGAGGATTTCTCCACTCTCCTCCTTCAGAGTCCGTGTCAGCCTTGGCCCCAGGCCGGGAGTGGCGCCAGGTCATGAGGTGACACCCCGAGAAGGTAGAGGCACAGCGGGATTTGAATTCTGCCTTACAGCAGCTGTCCCCTTTGCTCTGACCTCGTTGCCCTGCCTGTGGTGGTGGAACTGTCAGCTGCAGCCTCTTGAATAGCTAATTGCCAGGCAGCCCTAGGAACCCCTGGTCTTCCAGCTGTAACCAGGCCACCTGCTGGGCTCTGCTCCTTCACCCTTTCTGGCCCAGGGGCTTCCCCCTCCCCCGCTGGGTCCCCTGTCCCTCACTTCCTGTGCTGCTGTTCTGCCCGCACACCTCTGCTCTGAGCACCCCTCCTGTACCCAGAGCCAGCCTGCTGGGGTCCTGGGCGTCCTGAGCGAGCAGGGAGGCCCCATGGCGTGTCCTGTCACACATCCCCCAACCTCCCTAGAGGGTTAAGTCAGAGGCACCTCCTGGGCTGAGACCCCAAGGGAGGAACTGGGTCACTGCATTCGCCTTGACTGACCCGATCTGGCAAGATTTGTGATGTCCCCGAGGCAGCAAATGTCCTGGGGCCCTTGGAGTCGGGAATAGCAGGGACTGGGGGGGTTGGGTTGAGGGGGTGAGGAGTCAGAAACAAATCATCTTCTTTATTGGCAAGCTTCACAGGCCTGTTCCCTCGACCCCTCCTGTCCCCATCTGTGCAGGGCAGCTCTGATTAGAAGTAATAGATGATGTTTCCGTCAATCCCACTCCCAAGTGTCATTGGGGGTGGGGGGACCGTCTGGCTTCCTGGGAGTCTCAGCAGAAGGGAGCCAGGGGGTGTAATGTGGCCTTAAGGGGACAGTGAGGATCCCTGGGCCTCTGAGGGGCGGGCCGGCGGCAGCCAGCCTCCCCCGGCCCACTGCTCCCTCACACTCTCCCATGTCACTCACCGGGAAACGGCAGGTGTCATTGTGGGCTTTACCTGAGCGATTGGGGCACAGGGTAGACAGGCTGTTGGGTCTGGTCTGAACAGAGACAACACTGGTTTGTGAACCCTGAAACTGGAGACAGGGGATACCAGTGTCCCTGTGTGCGGTGAGTGGCTCGTGGTGGCAATTCTGGGTAATCTGGATCGCAGAGGCGAGAAGCCAGAGAGGCTCAGAGTCGGCTGGATCCGGGAGTACGTGTGTCCGCAGGGAGCTCACGTTCAGCAGCACCGGCCTGTGAGCCCGGCTCCGGGTGTAAGACCCAGAAGGCAGCCTGGAACCCTGTTTGCTCTGACCGATAGTGTCAGAGTAGCTTTTCTGTCCCCTACCCATGCCAGCAGGCCCAGGAGAACAGAGCCATATGTCACTTGGTCTTCAGTGCTGTCTCTTGTCTCTTCCTCAAGTGACCACAGAGACCTCCCTGCTGGGTGCAGATGGGCGCCCGCCGCTGCTCAGGGCTGCCAGCGCTCTCCCATTTCCCCTCGGCTGTCCCCTCAGTTGCCCTTGGCCCAGGAGGACACCTCCTCCCAAGTGTCATGTACCCCTTACCCCTCCACTCCCCCCAGCTCCCAGCCAGACGCATTGCCTAAACCGAGGGGCAGAGCACGGACATGAGTTTTCACCTGTGGCTGCTCCCTGCCAGGAAGGTGGCAGAGCCAAGCCGGGAGCTGGGTGGTTCCCGCCAGGAGTGTACACTCCTCCAGGAAGAGGGGCCGCCCTCTTCATGCCCGGGCTCCCCCTGAGGCAGACATCCCTGAGCTGCTGAGGTCGGGGGAGGGGGGCGGGGCGTGAATGGGACATGAAGAGCAAATGACAGGACATCCATGAGCTAGTGGCCACTGCTGACCTGCCCCAGAGCTCGGCCACCAGGGTCACATGACCTTAAAGACTCTTGCTCGTGGGACGCGGGTCTCTCAGCAGGCGCCCCCACACCGGACACTGGCCTCACCAGGCTGTTCCCTCCTCTGCCAGCTGACACCCCCTCTCTCGTTTTCCAGCTTTCGCCATTATGATTGTGCTGGCCCTGGTCCGTATCGGGCGTGGGCGTGGGGAGGGGCACCCGCCCCTGGCCGACTTCTCCGGGGTGCGGAACCTGTTTGGGGTGTGCGTCTACTCCTTCATGTGCCAGCACTCCCTGCCGTCCCTCGTCACGCCCGTCTCCTCCAAGCGCCACCTCACGCGCCTGGTCTTCCTGGACTACGTGCTGATCCTGGCCTTCTACGGCCTGCTGTCCTTCACTGCCATCTTCTGCTTCCGCGGGGACAGCCTCCTGGACATGTACACCCTCAACTTCGCGCGCTGCGACATCGTGGGCGTGGCCGCCATTCGCTTCTTCCTGGGCCTCTTCCCCGTCTTCACCATCAGCACCAACTTCCCCATCATCGCCGTGACCCTTCGCAACAACTGGAAGACGCTCTTCCACCGCGAGGGGGGCACGTACCCCTGGGTGGTGGACCGTGTGGTGTTCCCCACCATCACCCTGGTGCCCCCGGTGCTGGTGGCCTTCTGCACCCACGACCTGGAGTCCCTGGTAGGCATCACAGGGGCCTACGCGGGCACCGGCATCCAGTATGTCATCCCCGCCTTCCTGGTGTACCACTGCCGCAAGGACACCCAGCTGGCCTTCGGCCATGGGACCGTCAACAAGCACAGGTCCCCTTTCTGCCACACCTTCTGGGTGGGCTTTGTGCTGCTCTGGGCCTTCTCCTGCTTTTTCTTTGTCACCGCCAACATCGTCCTCACTGAGACCAAGCTCTGATGGCAGCACGTGTCTGCTGACGAGAGGGTGAGGGGCCCCGACCAGACCCCACTCGGCCCTCCCTGCCTGCAGAGCCAAGATCTGGTTGCCTCCCCAGGCTCCACAAGGAAGGTGCGGCCCAGGCTCTTGGAGGGGACCCTGCACATCTCTAGCTGAGGGGTCTCCTCCCCAGCCAGGCCTCTGCATGGGCAGCCCTCCTGCCTGGGGCTGTCCCCGGGCCCCCGGCCCACTGCTGCTCCCAGGACTGGTTACTGGAATCGACCTCTCTGCTGTACATACGTGCCCACCCCCACCCCCCACCGCCAGCCCAACTCCTCTCCCTGCACAGTGGTGACGATGCAGTGCTGGCACTGCCACTATTTATACCAGATACCATACCTCTCTCCCCTCTCCCAGCCCACTCCCTCATCCTAGCCTGGGAAATCTGCTCCCCTAGAAGCTGCCGCTTCCTCAGGATGGATCCCAGGCCCAAACCCCTCTTCCCACCAGGCCTGCCAGTGACAGGCAGGGCCCACCTTTCTGCCAGGCTTGGCATCGCCAAGTGCCAGTCCTGGGGGAGGTGCTAATCGGTACCAGGGTCCCCAGATCAGAGCTGTGAGGGCCCTGCTGTGGGCACCAGCTCCTCTTCTGGCCTCCTGAGCCCATGAGGACTCAAGCAGCCCTTCCACGGGGCATTGGCTTAAAGCCCAGAGCTCATGATCCCTGAAAGGTCCTCTGCTCTGCTGACTGCCCCCTGGGCTCTCGGGGCCTCCTGCCGTGCAGAGGGCCGTGTATAAGGGCCACTGGGAGGGGGCTGCCCCCACCCTCCACTGTAGTGACTTGGCCGTGCCCTGGGCATGTAGCAGTGAGCGGGCTTGGTTCCCACCCTGTAAGCCAGCGGTTCTCAACCTGTGGGCCGCGACCCCTTTGGGGGTCGAACGACCCTGTCACAGGGGTTGCCTGAGACCATCGGAAAACACATACCAGATAGTTATATTACTATTCATAACAGCAGCAACATGACAGTTATGAAGTAGCAACGAAAATAATGTTATGGGGGTCACCACAGCACGAGGAGCTATATTACAGGGTCGCGGCCCTAGGAAGGCTGAGGACCGCTGCGTAAGCCGTCAGGCCGCTCCCTGTCCCTGCTCCAGCACTAAAGGTGGCTCCCTTTCGAGCCGGGCTGTGGGTGCTCCGTGTTCACACGCTCCCTGACCGTTGGGTGCCGTTGGGTAAGGTGGGGCACCGGCCGGCATCCGTGTGGAAGGAGGGTCAGTTTCCCTTCCAGCGGGACAGCCCCTCCGTGGTCCCCTCCCCGTCACCATCACGCATGCGCCTGCGGGGCTGGCCTGCCTCGGAAACAGGTGACTGATGGACTCTGCATTTTCAATGTGCCTTCTGCTTCGGGACCTCGGGTTCCTTCCTGACCTTCCCTGGCTGCCCCCAGCCCTGGGCCTGGTCCCGGCTGTCCTAGAGCCCTGAGCCGCTTGGCCAGGAGCTGCCTCTCTGGGGTGGGGTCCCAGGCCCCTGCCCCTCTTTTGATTTCAGTGCCTTGCTCAGCCCTCATTTAAAGAACCTCCGTAGCCTCCCCCTGCATTGCTCCAGCTTCACACCTTGAACAGAACGACAGGACTGGGTCTCCGGGGACCCACGGTGGTCTCGGGAGGGTGGAGGGGCGTGTGGGCTTTGCGGGAATGCGGGGGTCCCCCAGCAGCCCCAGCCTGTGAGGACCTCACGTCAAAATTGGCTATGATCTGCTTTCTCTGTTGTCACATATTTTCAGTTCCCCCAGCCTGTCCCCATTTGTCATGATTTTCCATTCACCTGCAAAATGGCAGCTGCTGTCCAGGAGGCCCTGCCCCGAGGTGAGCCGGGCAGGGAGGGCTCCGGGGGCCCAAGCCCCGGTGGCACTGGCCCTCCCTGGAGCTGCGCCCCATTTGCTGAAAATTCAGAACATCTGTACTTACCCTTCTCCAATTATGTTTCCTTTTGCTTAAGGACAAATCAAATTAAATCATCCTGCTGCCCCACAAGGCTCCAAACCAAACTTTGGACTGAATTCATTAGCATCATGAAACTCAGGTTGATTTATGTGACAATCTGGAGCCACAGCAGTGGCGTCTGGTGGCTGCGTGCCCCTCCGAGCTGGCCAGCCCCGGTCCTGGAGGGAATTGGCCTGAGGTGACCACATCGCTGATGGCAAGCTGGTGCTCACCACTGCCACTGTCTGAGTTCTTTTGCACCTGTGTGTCCACCTCCTGTCTGTCCCCCTCAGAGGTCAGACTGGGTCACCTCTCTCCTGCTGAGAGGCAGGGAGGGGCTTGGGGAGGCGGGTGCGGCTTTCCACTGGTGCTCGCTCACTGCGCATCAAGCACACACTTGGCTGTTGGCGCCTCCGCTTGGTGGGGTGCGCAGTTGGGTCATGGTTTCCGTTTTATGGGGGGGCCCCGGGGGTTGGTGGTGGGAGGGCAGAAGAGGACACCAGCCCAGCCTGGCCCAGGTACAAGTGCTGCTGTGGAGAATGAAAACTCAGCAGCCTCCGCCGATGTCATCTGCCCAGACTGGCCCCGGGGGCAGGCCAGGTCAAGGTGGGAGCCAGCGATCTCTGCCCTGTTCCCTGCCAAAGCACTGGGACCTCATGCCATCGTGCCAGCAGCTCCTGTCTCTTCCATCACCTGAGGCCAGAGAGGCAGCTCCGGGCTTCTGGATGGGGCAGATGGCAGGTGACAGGCTGGGAGGCACTGCTGAGTGGTGGAAGGTGGGCCGTGGGCACCTTGCCATGCCCTTAGCCACACAGCTGTTCTCGCCACACGGGGGCCGGGTACAGCCTCGGCAACAGGCTGAGGCTCACGTCACGGAGGCGAGGAGGACAGGAGCTGCCCCCACCCCACGGGAAGCCAGCCCAAGGGGAGGAACATGGCAGTACCAGGGCACGTGGAAGGCTGACACCACACCTGTCAAGAGGCCTGAGCAGCGCTGATGCCTGGCCCGGCCATGCCAGTGGCCACCGGAAAACCAGCTCTTCCAAGACAAAGGTCCAGGTCTGCGGGAGGGGCTTTGCCATCTCTTCCCTTGTCCCCAAGGCCTGGGCTCATGGTATCAATTGGAGAAAGGGAGAAGTAACATCTGTCGAGCATTTGGTATATACTTTCCACATGAACCTTGGTGGCATAACTTAGGGAGCACAAGTGTGGACCTCGAAGTCAGACCTGCCCCTTGCAGGCCGCAAGCCTCCATGCTCTCTTCCCGTCATGGGTGACATGGGGTAATAGTACTTGTGTCACTGACAGGTTGTAGGAACTAAAATACTGAGCTCAGCGCCTGGCACAGAAGTGCTCAGTAAAGCTATTCTGTGCTAATGCTGGCGCCCTTACGTCGTGTCAGCTATGATCACCCTGGTAGCCACGGACCCCCAGACTCACTGGGGACCCCTGGTTTGGGTACCCAGGCAGCTCATTGGTTTCATAGCCTCCTAGTCAAGTGTCTTCTTATACCAACTCCCTGCTACAAGCAATGGGAAATTGACCTGAATTCTTCAGGATCTAGAGGACTTTGGGAAGGGGTGGTCTCATTCTCCAGCCCCCCCACCCTTAAGGAAACTTAAGGACAGCCAGGTCTCCTGACTGAGGACACGCCTGCCCTTCTCTAAGCTCTGCATCTCCACCAACACGCACACGCGCACACACACGCACGCACACACACATACGCACATGCACACGCACACACATGTACATGCACACGCACAGACGCGCATGCACACACATGTACATGCACACGCGCGCACGCACGCGCACACATACGCACATGCACACGCACACATCTGGCGTTCAGGGAAAAGGTAGTGTGGACCATGAGTTGCTCAGTAAAGACAGAGGAGCAACAGCAGCAGGAGGGACAGTGAGGAATGTCCTCCTCCTGAGACTGGTGGCCAAGGACCTCTCCCAGGTCCCACAAAAGAACAAACCAGCTCTGGGGGGGGGGTCTGGGTGGACTCAGATTGCTCTCTCCTGCACAGGCCCTCGTCTATGGTGGCTGACTGTCTCTGGCCTCTGCCAGGCTTTCTGCCTTCTCTTTGGTAGTGCAGGACCCTTCCTCAGCTTCCACTCAGAGGGGCAGGGGCATCGTGGCTCTAAGCAGGAGGCTGGGAAGCCTGGCCGAGCCAGCTCTGAACGTGCAGGAGGCATCCTTCCTGCCCCTACTTCCCAAAGGGCTCACTTCTCCCCAGAATACATTCCTAGAAAAGGAGCAAGGCAGCCAAGAGCCTGGCCCAGGAGCAGGACCGGCCCCTCCTTGGAGCCAGCCAGCAGCAGGCTCAGCTCCACGTTGGGCTTTTAATTACCTTTCTAGGTCTTGCTTATTAATGATCTTGGGCCCTGAGCAGAGAGCAGCCTGGGCCTTGGGGCTCCTCTCAGCCTCACCTATTCCAGTCTTCCACCCAGAACTGCACTTACAGCCAGGGAGGATGAGGAGGGGTCGGGGTCAGGTGGCCAGCAGTTAACCCTTTCTCCACCAGCGGCTGCCGCCAAGGTCAAGCTCCCTCCTGGAGTGCTGGCCTCTAGCACTCACCTAGACTCCTACTCCCCACTGAGATTGAGCCCCCCAGTCCTGGACCTTGGGGTAGTCAGGCTCTCCAGCCGGGAATGGAAGATGTTAGCAATGTCCCTCACTCCACCATTTCAGCTCTAAAATTCAAAAAACTTCCAGTTTTCACGGCCCAGTCCCAAATGGAGATTGAAAGGGGGACCAGCAAGGAGCTGTGTAGGAAAAGGGCCCTGGGCAGTGGCTGCACGCGGTGCTGGCATCCAGGTGCCCTCCTCGGCCTCCTCCCTGGTACCCGGAGCTCATTTCTGCCCTGCCTCACCCAGCTTGTCCGGGACAGCAAGTCCTCAGGCTTTACAAGCTCTGCAGTTTGAAAAGGGTCCGACAGCCCCAATCACACTCACTGTGTAGAATGAATGGAAGAATGGGAACTTGCTTCACAGAGTCATTGTGGGAGCTAAATGTAATCACAGATGTGGAAACATTGAGAATTGTAGGCAAGAGCCATCAGGTCCAGGGCTGATGACATGTGACAGAGAAAGGAGGTAGGTCTGGGAGCCCAGGGGGAGGAAGAAGGACTGAGACTGTGGGCTGATTCTCTGACCTCCTTTCCAAAGAGTCGCAGCACCAGCTGAGCTGTGCCTGACCCCGGGAGCCCCCTGTGCCAGGCTTCCAGAACCAGCACAGTACACAGCCCTGCACATGCACTGTGGAGAGAATGCAGCCAGCCGGGGCCCAGGAGAGCCCAGCAGGCTCCCCACGACAGACCTCCCTTGTCACTTCCACCATGACAGTCAGGCTCCCAGGTGGGCCCCTGGCACTAGCCTGTCTTTTCAAGGAGACTGAAGGATGAACTCCATCCATCACCACCAGAGCCCCCGTGCTGAGCACATTTGTCACATCCGGCACTAGGGTGGGCGGGAGCTGGCGCTGAATACCAAGTGACTTTTGCTGTCGGAGCCCTCTCTAAGCCTCGCCACCCAGATACGCGTCCAGAGGGAGCAGCCCGCCTGCTCTAGGTGGACACCCTGCCTGGGATATTCCCATGATGCTCCTGTTGCCCAGAGGCTGTGATGTGCCCCCTCCCAGGATGCAAAGTAAGGCAGCCAGGACCAGTGGGTTGTAAAAGGTTTGTTTAATATCACAGCACTCTGAGGAGAAACTCCAGCCAGTGGAGAAAGGAGTGGAACAGCCCTGCCCCAACCCCGAGTTCCAGCCTCTCTGCTCCCACCCCACCCCCCAGCAGCTATGACCAGGAACTGGCTAAGGGCAGGGCAGGGAGACCCCACTGTGCCCTGTGACTCCAGGTCCAGTGAGAAGGACTTTTCATGATATGAGGACAGCAAGAACGGAACCCACACAAGGACCTGAGGCTGCTGAGGTTACTGAACTGACCATGGAAGACGTCATTGTCACTGGGGTCCTAAGGCCAGGTTCGTGGCAGAAGCCAGAAAAGTCCAAGCTTGCCTGTCACCTAAGGTGGAGACTCCAGGGGACCACGAACCAGAGGAGCTGACACCTCACACTTCTGACTCCAAACTGTTGATCCGCCTCCAGGTGCAAGGTCCCAGGAAGCCGTGTGTCGCACAGGCCACCCTGCTGACCTCTTCCAGCCCCCCACTGTCCCTGTAGCCTGTGCTCAGCCCCAGAGTCCTGCCTCTGTGCCCCGGAGGCCCCCAGGCCGCAGCAAGCCAGGGGCTGTGGCTGGCATAGGGTGGGAGATGAGGGCAGACAGCTCTCCAGCAAAGCGGCAGGTGGGCATGGGCGTGGAGGCAGGCGTGCTGCCTGTGCGGCCAGGCGGGAACCCCTGCCCACACACCTTCCTGACAGGCCTCCCGGTAGGTTGGCAGCCGCATCGACTGCGCCTGCGCCAAGCGCTTGCAGGACAGGCGGGCACACCCTGTGGGCAGGGAGCTGGGCCGGCAGAAGACCTCGGCCACCGAACTGGGCAGGGAAGCGTGGCGCGCGCGCGGGCCCCGGGCCCAGGCAGCGTGCAGCAGGGCCTCCCTCCGGGCCAGCTGCTCTGGCCCGAGCAAGGGCAGGTCCTCGGGCTCCGGGATCTCCGGGAAGAGTGGGAGGAAGGGGCGCCCCGACCGGTCGGCTCGAGAGAAAGAGCTGTAGTGGCAGCGCTCAGGCGACAGGGGACGCTCTGGGAGCGCGCGACACTCAGAGGAGCAGAGGTGCCGCCCGCCGTGCCCGGTCCTCAGAGGCTCCTGCGCCTCCCAGACCTGCCGGCCAGACTCCCGAGAAACGTCGGGCAGGGGCGGCCCTGGCGTCAGGGGGCGGCCCAGAGGCTCCAGGGTGCTGCGCCCCAGCGCGACGCGGCCCCAGCCCTTGGGGTTCGGGGCGGGGGGCGGGCCCGGGGTGGGCGGCCGACCGGGGCAGGCGGGAGGCGTGGCCGCGCGGCGGCCGCCCCAGTTCTCAATGGTGCGTGTGGCGCGGTCCAGGGAACTGCTCACGCCCGCCGTAGTCACCATGTCCCGTGCCGCCTGCAGCATCTTGAGCACGCTGGCCTGGGCCGAGTTGGCCGTGAGGTCCGGGCTGGGCGGCCGCGCGGGGCTTGCCAGGCTCTGCACCCCACTGAAGCAGCTGTAAATGCCCTGGGCGGTAGGGAGGCGACACGCTGTGAACGGACCGCCCATCTCCCTGTCCGAGCCACCATCCCAAACACCCCCAGGGCCTCGGAGGTAACTAACATCCTTTAAGCGACCGGCCAGGCTCGGGGCTGCTGTGAGAGTCTACTGAGGAGCTGAGGCTCCAGGAAGTTAACTACTCCTCCTGGAGTCACACAGCTTAGGGAGAATTGCATCCCGAGTCAGCCTGGCTCCAGAGTGCTGCCCTGCTCCTCTCCAGCTGTGTGATGCCAGCAGGCCCTGCCACCTCTCGGGCCCTCAGCCTTCACAACTGTAACTAGGGCCCTGGCGTATCTGGGTGAGTGCCTCTAAAGCTGGTGGTGCTGGCTAGGGCGGGGTGGGCACCTACCCTGCTGAAGGCCAGCAGGAAGTCCAGCCGGGACGTGTTGGGCACCGAGTGGCGCAGCTTCCAGTAGACCAGGTGCTCCCAGGCGAAGACCAGCAGGGCCAGCCCCATGGCCACGAGCAGCATGTAGAAGACGCCGGCCATGTTGTCGATGTCCAGCTTGCTGCTCATCACCTCGTTCTTCTCATTCTGGCAGATCCCCGAGAGCCACACCGTCTCCAGCTTCTGTGTCTCCCCTGTGTGGGGGCAAGGGGGGCACACCTGGCTCAGGAGGGACCCTCCCAATGCTCACTCCAAGCGAGGAAGGGTCTGGAGCCAGGATCCCACCGTTCATAGGTTCCCACAGGAGCAGGAGAGGGTGTCAATGAGCAGGAAGGAAGGAAAGCAGAGTGGGAGCTGGGGTGGGTTATGCCAGCCTTCGACACACCCACCCCCCAGATGTCCAGGAGAAGCTTGTCGATTGGGGACATGTTATCATTACTTATTCGTCAAGCACTTATCAATCCCCTACATGCCAGGCATGCAGCTGGGCACACCGACAAGAGGCCTGGGCTCCCAAGGGGACCACGGGCACCTTCATCATTACCTCTCTCATTCCTCTATGGAACTGATGGGAAAATCAGACCGTTATTTATCCAACAGGGTTGTGACTCTAAGCTCTCTCTGGGATTGGGGGTAGGCTCAACCAGACCCCTCATGTGGGTGAGCTGCTGGTGCTAAGGCAGGCCTGTGGCCCGGCTCTGACTAGGCAGGCCCCGGACACTACCTCAGGTAATCTCAAGATGGAAAAAGAAAAACAAGAGTTCAGCTGCCCCCAACCCACGCTGTGTGGCCCGAGCACCCTCCCATCTTCCTGTCCTTCGGGAACTCCCCAGTCCTCGTCCCCATCCCCTCCTGGCAAACCCACCTCTTCCTCGGGTCTCCATCCAGTCCCTCCAAATACGCACCCCCATGCACTGCCCCAACCTCTCACCCCAGAGACCTCTCCGTGCCCACAGGCCCTGGGGACTCAGAACGGGGTGATGCTGACCAGCCCTTGGGCAGCCATCCGACCACGGGCTCCGTGGCCCACCCTGGACCCACCCCAGCCCCCAGCAGCGGTGGCACCCACCGTCCCCCAGGAACTGCAGGAGCGCCAGGTCTATGGCCCGCTTCCAGTGGGAGTCCTTCTGCATGGCGATGCCGTAGCCGGTGGTGGCGAAGACCTTGCCAGAGCCGATGGTGACCAGCTTACAGCCTTCGTCCTTTCCCGCCATGTAGTTGAGGACAGCGGCATCATAGATGAAAGCGTCCAGCTTCCTAGGGACAGGCGGAGCTCTCGGGTCAGGGACCAGGTGGGGTGGGGACACCAGACCTGGGGCTTGACAGGGGTATGGGCCACATGAGCCCCGTGGGCACCGCTCATGAGGGATGGAGCCTTCCCTGGTTCCCTTGGGTCCTGGGTGCAGAGAAGAGCCCCTCTCATAGCTCAGGGACTCCACCTACCCGCCCCCTCAACGACACCAGGGGACTCTGCCCCCAGAGGACACACCCTCTCTGCCCAGCCCTTCAGGCCCCTAAGACCCTAGAAAGGTCACAACTACCACCTTAGGGCAAGGCTGAACCCTGGTCAGCACCGTAGCTACATGTCTGGACCACATGGTGCGCATCACCTCCTCACCCCCCTGGCCCCCAGGAGTCCCACAGGACAGCTCAGCTTCGCCGTCTCCACCTCGGGAAGGGACAGAGCTGAGGCTGGTCACTGGGGAGACGTGGGGAGAGGCAAAGCGTACGTGCAGGGCTGAGGACTGACCCCATCTTGAGGCTGGTGAGCGCATCCTCCACTGAGCGCTGGTTGAACTTGACCATGTGCGCGTGCATGTCACGGTAGTTGCTGCGGATGTTCCTCTCCGTGCTGCCGTTGGGCACTGTGCCGAAGCGGAAGGGCGGGTACTGGTCTTGAGGCCTCTGAAACTGTGTGCAGAGGGCAGCGCCATTTATGACCCTTCCCCCAACCTTCCGGCATCACCTCATCCCCGACCCCCTCCCACAGTCTGCACTTGCACAGTGGGAGAGCAGAACGGCCTTAGCTTCTGTCCAGTCCACTCCTGTGTTAAAATGGGGAAACTGAGGCGAGGGCAAGGCGAGACCTACCTAAGGCCACTCATTCACTGGAGCTGGGCCATCTGTCCCCTCCTCCCAGTCCCCACCTCCCCAGCTCCCCAGATCCTTCCTGCTCCAGTCTCCAATTCAAGTTCCACTGACTCGGATTGTCCTGTGTCCCACCCAAGGCTTGACCCTGCCATCGGCGTTCCCCCCGACCCCCAGCTGTGGCCCCAGAACCTTCTTGTCACTGAGGCCAGACACAGTGTCGATGTACTGCTCCTGGATCATGAAGGCAGCCAAGTTGGCGGTGTAGCTGGCGAGGAAGATGACGGCGAAGAAGGCCCAGACCAGGACCATGATCTTGCTGGTAGTGCCCCGGGGGTTCTCGATGGGCACCGAGTTGTTGAAGACCAGCGCCCACAGCAGCCACACGGACTTGCCAATGGTGAAGGACGGGCCCCCAGGCTCTGGGGGTGAGAGAGTGACGCTGGGGCTCCTCTTGCCCAGAACAGAGGGCTCAGACCTCAGCCCAGCCGATCCCACGGCTCCTGTCCCCGCTCTGTCCTGGGTGGGGACTCCACCCCGGGGCAAATCAACTCCCTAGTTTCTCTCCCATGCATGTGGTCGGCCCCCTGCACGTGTCCGAAGGCAGGGCCTGGCATTCTCCAACGGGCCCCTCGGGCCCTGCCCAGGCCCCACTGCAGCCCTGCCCCTCCTCCCAGGCCCGGGGAGAACTTACTCTTGCCCCTGGTGAGGTTCTGGTTGTAGCTGACAGGGCTGAAGTACTCGAACGTGAAGACGGTGATGGCCACCACAGTGAGGCACATGACAAACATCATCACCCACACGGAGGGGCTGTAGGGCTCTGAGAACAGAGGGAGGCGGCTCAGAGGCCTCAGTGCTGCCCCTCTGAGGGGCAGCTGGTTGTTGTGCCTGGAATCAGGGCCTCTGAGATCAAGTCTTAATCCTCATCGGACTGAGACCGAAACCGAGGCCTGAGGAGCTGGGGAGACTGAGCTGAGATCTCTAACAGTTTCTGTCTCCCCGACTCATTACTGCCAGAAGCAATTGCTCCTTTGATGCAACGCCCATCTCTGAAGTAGAGTTTGCTGTCTTCCCCATGGCTGAGGAACTCCGCTCAGAGAGGTTCAGTGATTTGTTAAAGGCCACACAGCAAGCAGGGGCAGAGCTGGGATTCTCTCCTGTGCTCCAGCCGCAAGGCTCGCTTGTCCTCACGGCTGTCTTGTCAACCCCAGCCTGCCTTCCTGGCTTTCCCGTCCCTCACAATGATGTCACCGTTTAGCCCGCTCCCCCTCCGTCCCCCACCCTTACTTGACACCGAGGCCCAGAGGCACCCAGCCTGCTGTGCTTGCCTTCTGAGGGCCCAGCCAGCTCCCCATCTTGACCCAAGCCCCACACATCTACGTCATGAGCCCCTCAGCCCCAGAGCCATCCCTGCCCATCCGAGCCGTACCCAGAAAGGCTGAGGGGGACACGGTGCCGTTGCTGCGAGCCACCATCACACTGATGCCCGTCTCCACGAAGGGCACAGAGAAGTCCACGATCTCGGAGCGCTCCTCGTTGATGGTGAGGGAGCCGATGGCCATGTCCGCCCGCTTGTAGTACACCTGGGGGCCATGGGGGTCCAGCCCCGATGGGAGAAGGCGCTCCCACAGGCTGGAGCATTTTCCCCAGTCTCCTCCCCGCACCCCCTCCAGCGACCACCGGCTGAGACCGTTGTTCCCGTCTGAAAGCGCCACGTTCAGTGCTGACCACCCAGGGGCACCGTCGGTGACAGCCCAGACTCTCCTGTAGCTGGCAGACCCTTAGCAGCTGGGCCCGGGCCCCACCCTGGCGGGTCGCCAGCACAAGAGGACATGCCCTAGGGACCGCCGGGGGCGGCCACGTGATGCACGGAGCCTGGCCAGCGGGTGGGCTGGCGGGTGGGCTCGGGCGGACCTCGGGGCAGGCCTACCTCCCCGATCATGCCGTTCCACACGCCGCGCACCCTCTTGCCATGCTTGCCGTTGGTCACCAGGTACAGGTCGTAGGAGAACTTGACCACCTTGGCCAGCTTCTTGAGGATGTCAATGCAGAAGCCCTTACAGCAAAGTTTGGTATAGGGGGCTGTGTCACCGCTGCTGTCACCGAGAGACCACCAGGAGTCAGAGCCAGCAGGCCGTCCCAGCCTGGCACGGGGACCCCGCCCCCACACCCGAGCACAGGACACACACACAGCGCCTGCTGTCACCGGGCAGCACGCGGCTCACACCGCCGACCTGAACGTGTGGTTGCTCTGCCTGCGACAGGGCACGGTGTTGGGCACGCAGCCGCCTGTGCCAGGGTCAGGGCTCTCCACGATGACAAAGGGCCGCTCCTCCAGTGTGGCCACCGTCAGGTGCCGGCTGTCCACCACGGGCTGCAGGGAGGCGCTGTAGCGAGGCCACACTGGGTACTTCATGTGGAGGATGCCATGGTCCCAGCGCCCCACCTGCAGAGGGTGACCAGCCTCAGCCCAAGACCTCTAGCCCTGCTACTCCCACCCTCCAGGTGGGGCCTCTGGGTGGGACCTGCCAGGGCCAGGAACCTCCCTCCCACACCAAGGGACACTTTGAGCAGGACAGAGCAGGGCCTGGGGCAGGCACATTTGGAGAACAGGAGAGTCAGGGCAAACGGCTGGGCAAGGGCCCGAAGGGAGGGCTCCCTGCAGGGTGTCCCCCTGCAGCCTCCTCCCTGGCACTTTCCAGTCCAGCCTGCACACTGCCAGCAGCCCGGGGCATCTCCTAAAGCATGCTCATTCTCCTGACCCTCGCATAAAGTCCTTAGCCCAGCACTCAAGGTGCTTTGCACCCTTACCCCATCACCCCACCCATCTTCCTCGTCACCACACCTCCAAACACATCACTTAAAAATGCCTCCAACTCTCCTGCCTTCTGTCTGTACCAGGGTGGTATCTTGGTGGGCTCCTACTCAACCCTCCACAGCCCAGCCCAAATGTACCAACTTCTGTGAATTCTTCCCCAGTGTCCTCCTTTGAAGGCAAAACTAATTCCTGCCCCTCCCCTCTACTCCCATAGTGCTTTGCACACATCTCTACTCAAGAGCACCCATCTCCCCAAATTCTATTTGTGTGCATGCCCTTCTGGCCAGTCCAGCAGGGTTACTCCTCCAAGAACAGGACTACGTGACAAGAGTGAGTAATAAGAGCTGTAGTGGAGGGAGGCCAGGGTGTTGTGGGTGCCTCACCCAACCTGGGGGACCTGGAAGGCTTCCCAGTGGAGATGTTTCAGCTGAGACCTGAAGGCTGAGGGACTGGATAAGGGACAGAAGGGACTCTCTGCTCAGCTGTGGGCACAAGAGGGGCTGGGGACAAAATGAGAGGAAAGAGAGGGCCCTTGGGCTCACCCCCTTCTCACCATCTCCCAGAGGCGGTGACGGTTGAGGGCGATCACAACCATGGTGGGCTGGACCAGGTACCCACCAGGGCTGAAGGAGAAGTCTCGGCCCTCCCAGGTGACATTCAGTAGGTACCTGCAAGCAGGGAGAGAAGTCAGGGTGTCCCCCTTAGCCGCGCCTGCAGCCCTGCCAGAGACTAGGAAGCCCTTTCCCCACTTTCTGCCTCACCACCCCTGACAACAGGGAGCATTTATTGTGTACTTATTCTTATTGCCCTGTATGGACCCCTGCGATCCTACACCCCAATCTTTTTTCAGATGAAGAAACTAAGGCCCAGAGAGGTGACGTCACTTGGGACCAGGCACACAACTAGTGGGAGGTGTAGCTAACGAGCCCAAGCTCAGTCCCACCCAGATCCCCTGAAGCGCAGTCCCCCACACTCACTTGCCCTGGACAGGTGCCCACCTGTAAAAGGCCTCCCGGGCAGGGCTGACGGGCCCAGGGTGGCCGAGGCAGTCCCCAGCCGGGGCGGGCAGGGCGCCATGCTGGCTCCGGTAGCCATGGGCGCCCAGGGCCAGGATGGCAACGCCGTCGCGGATCTTCTGGCGCAGGCTAAGGCGCCAGCTCTCAGTGACGACACTGATGAGGCCCACAGGGAAGACGGCAGGGGGCGCGTCAGTGCTGCCCAGTGCCAGGCTGGGCACCAGCCACACGTGCCCGGGTCCCACCAGGCCGGCCTGCGCCGCCTCGGCGAAGAGCACCTCGGCTTCCTCGCGTGAGCAGTAGGCCACCAGCACCGGGGCGTCGATCTGGCGCAGCAGGCGCTGGGTGCGCGCGCGCGTCCCGCCCGGGCCCAGCTCCAGCGTGAGCACGTCCAGCAGCTGCCAGCCCAGGTAGCTGGCGTCGGCGACAGCGCGCACACCCTCGAGGAAGAGCGCGTGGCCCGGGTGCAGGCTGGTGATCACGGCGAACGCGCTCCAGTCGTATTCCTCCAGCACCTTGAACAGCACCTGCAGCTGCTGCTCCAGGGACACGCCCAACTGCAGGAAGGCGGAGCCCTGCTCCTGGGGACCGGGGGGAGGGAGGGGCCTGAGAGGGGGCGTGGCTACCTGAGTCCCGCCCCGCGCCCCCGCCCCAACTCCGCCTCCCTGGATCAGCCTTCAGACGGCCCTTGCGTAGGAAGATGCGGGGCGTCCGGGAGCCCCTGACCCACTTCACCTTCCCCTGCCCGCGACGTGGCTTCTAACCCCTGCCGCCTATTAGATGACTCGGAGAGCTAAAACACTCAATGCCTGACCCTCACCCGACTAGAGCTGCAGCACAGCACCAGCGTCACCGGGGAGCGTGTGGGAAATGCAGATTCTGGGGCGCACCGCACACCTACCGGATCAGAAGCTCTGCGGGTGGCGCCCGGGAATCTGTATTTCAACAAGCCCTTCTCGTGACGCTTGAGCCCGCTAGTTTGGGAAGCGCTGCCCCAGACCAACATTGAATTGGAATCTCAGAGATGGGACTGTAGTGTTTTTCTAAAGCACTGCGAGGGGGGAGAACCACTGCTGTGGGAGTTAATGCTGGCCCCAAAATGACCATCCTTCAGGGGCCTTGGGGATGAGAAAGTTCCTCCTTCACCTCCGCCACCACTGATGCCCAAGGCGCTGCCAGCTGGAGCCTGGGCTAACTCAAACCGCTCCTAACTGTGGCCTCTCTGCTGCCACTGCAGCCCCTCCATGATTTCACCACACTGTGACTGTAGCAATGTTTACAAGCAAGAGGAAAAGAGAAGCAAATGTGGGGAAACTCTAAAGGACAGGTAACCCAGTTCCTTTAACAAACAAACTGCAAGAAAACAGAGAAAGAGGTGGAGAAAGAGCATATAGATTGATAATCAGAGGCCCTATCCACCGATTGCCATGTGGGAACCTAATTTGGCTCCTGATCCAAGCAAACAAACTTAAAAATAAATATCTATGACATTTATGAGGCAGTCGGGAAAATGTGAACGGTGGCTGGATATTGATGATGTTTAGGAATTTTTACTTTTTAGATGTGATAACATATGGTGGGTTTTTTAAAGCCTTATTTGCTAGAGATTCACACAGAAATATTTATGGATGGAATAATAGGAGGTCTGTGCTTTGCTTCAAAATAGCCCAGAAGGGGAGAAACTGGGTGGGGGCAGGGATGGGGCAAGGTCAGTCAGGGGTGAATGTGGGGGTTCAAGAGGTCATTATACTCCTCTACTTTTATGTGTGCTCAAAATCCGCCATAATCATAAAAGATAGGCCAGTCAGTCTCCCCTGAACACAGTCTTTGGCTCCCCACTTACTTAGGGTGACACCAAATGTCTTTCTATGTGGTCTGGACCCCACCTCCCTCTCCAGACTCTGCTCTCTTCCTCAATGGCTCTGGGCTCCTTCGCAGTTCCGGTGTTCACACCACCTGCTCCATCTACCTAGGATGCTCCCCACCGCTCCACCGCACACACACAGCACACCAGCTCCCCTTGCCCTCCAGGTCTCAGCTTCGGTATCATTTCTTAAGTAACCCGCTACCCAGCAGAGGCCCCATTTGACTCCCCAGTGGCATTCTGTGTTTCGCCTTCAGAACACTTATTCCAGTTGTGATCACAGATGAATGTGTGTTTAGAATTTTCTCCCCACGGGATATGAGCCCTGTGAGGACATGCCTCCCCCGGGCCTGACAGTGACGGCCCCTGGACACTCTCCTTGCAGGCTAAGTAGTACATCAGATCCCACCCCCAGCCTGGCCCCCCCACCCCCACCCGCAGGTCTGGAGCCTGACTAAGGAAGGCCAGAGAAGCAGAAAGAAGGTGTGCCAGAGCTGCCACTCCACCCAGCCCCAGCTTCCCAGGACCTCAGTCTCTCCCTGGGCCAGACACAGCCCCACTCCCCCAGCCCCAGCCTGGCAGCAGGCCCAAGAGACCAGGGCACATGAGTTTGGATGGGCACCTTGGGGGTGAGGACCACAGCAGAGCCCCCACTGATGCTGAGGATGGGCACGTGAGTCTGGGAGGAGATGAAGTCGAGGATCTGGGCCACGGCCTCAGTGCCCACGTTGTCCTCAAAGACGATGCCGTGGACGTGGGCAGCGCCCAGGAGCCCACAGATCTGGGTGAGGAGGCTGCTGGGGTTGGTGTTGTTGACCCCCACGATGAGCGGCTGGATCTCCAGGGGCAGGTCCAGGAAGCTCTGGGGGGTGAGGCGGGTCCGGGCCTGTGCTTGTGGTGGCCCCGAGCTGCTAAACACCACGGCCACCGTCAGAGCCTGCTCGCCCTGCCCTGGGCCCAGCCCTGCCCAGGCACCGAGGAGTGAGGTGAGCAGCAGGGCCGGCCCCAGGGCCCCACCCATGTCCACTGGAGGGTCCTGCAGAGAAATCAGGACAGGCACAGGGAGGGAGACAGAGGCACAGAGAGAAGAGATGAATAGACGGACAGGAGCTGGAGGCCAGAGTCACAGGGACACACATCCAGAGGATAAAACAGAAGAGGGGAAAAGCTCCCTCCACAAAGAGAGGCAGAGAGAGACACACAGACAGACACAGACAGACAAAGAGAAAGAGACAGAGAGATTAGCTGAGCATCCCAAGGGCAGCCCAGAGGGGCAGGGGCTGGAAAGAACATGAGCCACCATAGGTGCTCATTACAGTGTACCTTGTACTCGTCATTAATCGGTCCCTGGAGGCTCAGTGAGTACCAAACAAACGACAAACAACGAGCTGAAATTTTCCCATCAAAATGTATCGGGTACCAAATTCGACGACTTTCAAAGCAGTCGAGTATCAAGGTATGACTGTATTTCCAATTCAACCATTCCACGGTACACTTGGCTACAGAGGCCGGCACTGAGGAAGCTACACTGAAAATGCAGGTCTGGTCTCCATATGCATGGATTTGGATCAGGCAGACCCAAGTTCAAGTCCCAGTTCTGCCCCTTACCAGCTGGGTGATCTTGTGGGAAGTTGCTCCCCCTCTCTGAGCCCCATTTTCTTGCCTGCAGTACTCACAGGACCTACTTCACAGCAGGGTGGGGGCTACTCACTGTTATCAGCATCTTATCCTATAGGTGACAGTCCCTCAGCCAGGTGAAGGAAGGCAGCTAGCTCTTTTGACACGCTCTTCCCTGGCCCCTGATTGTCATTCTAACTGACTCTAAACTGAGCTCTTGTGGCCCTGCGGGGCACAGAGCACCCTCTTCCTGGGCACTGGATGTCCCTCTCATTCCCACTGTGGCCCCAATTAGCAGTAGCTCTTCCACAGCAGGTGTGCGACACCAGTGACCTGTGCAAGACTTGGGGTCACTCTCTTCCACATGAGCTGCTTCCCCAGGCCATTGTTGGTGTGCGGGATCTCTTTAAACTTACCCCAGGGCCTGACATGTATCCCTGCTAAATGAACGTCACTGTTTTGGGTTGGGACCAAGAGCCAAGCTGGTGAGTGGTGCCCACGGACATAACTCCCCCTTCCAGCTGGCCATTGGTCACAGCTTTGCTGCCCTCTCCATCTTCATCACATCCCTGACAAAACTTCTGACCAGGGGAGAGCCAAAGGGTCACCAGTGTGGGCCTGGTTTAAGTTCAGGCAGAGAAGACAGGATTTAGAGAAGGCAGGGGAGGGAATTCTGCTCGTTTTGGTGCCCTCGAGGTCTCCCCCCACCCCACTTTCATGTATATTTCCTAGTACACCGCCTTAAGATGTCAGCCTGGAGACATGGGTGACTCTGGGATGGGACCTAAGCATGCCATGCTACCCACGTTCAGCCGCCACCAATCAGGGATTTGCAGGCTCAACCCGCAAAGGGCACTGCCATGCTCACTTCTGCCCACACCTCCAGTCCCTGCAGGTCCCCTGCCCGCTGCTAGAAATGGGGCTCGTCTGAATCGAGGTATACTGAAGACTTGGTGAGAAAAAAAGAAAGTAAAATATCTCACTAATTATTTTATATTGGTACATACCGAAAAGTAATGTTTTAGATACATTGAGTTCAATGAAATAGTAAATGTTAAGTTCACCTGTTTCTTTTTACTTTTTTGTTTTAGTAGGTGCAAAGTCTTTATTGCTGTTATATACAAGCCTAGACATTTTTACTTTTTCTAATGTGGCTACTAGAAAATTTTAAATCACACACACACCTTGAGTTTCGTTTCTTTTGGGCAACACGACTCTAGATGAAGGACCCAAGCCCTCCTTCAACTCCGGAAACACTCTCTGATGGGAAGGGGTCCAGAGGATCCCTTGATGAGCTGAGGAAGTTGAGGCTCGGTGTGCCTGTCACCAGCAGTGATCACAGATTACCTCTGCGGGAGGCGCCCCAATCAGGAGTCTCTGAACTTCAAATAGCAATAGGCAGATTCAAGGAAATGTGGCACCCAGCCTCCCTGCCCCCCGGGGCAGGAGCGTCATACCCCAGCCCTGGCCCAATCCAGTCTCCCACTCACCTCCCCCTGGCCTCCCACCTCTCAACTTCCCATCCACCCACCCACCCCTACCCCAATGGCCACAACACCCCTCCTCAAACAGCACAGCTGCTTCCTGGTGTCCTCAAATGAAGTCCAGGCACATTGGTCCATGGACAGGGCTCCACACACCCTGACCCCAACCACTTGTCCTTCCCTCCATGGACCCTACTCTCCTGTCAGTCTAGTGTCTTCATCTCCAGGCCTTTGCTCTGCTATTCCCTCAGGCTGAATGTCCTCTTCTCACTGCCTCCCTCTTGTCTACATGACAAAATTCCAGAATTTTCAGAGCCCAACCTAAATCCCTCTCCCACAGGGCACCTGCCGTAGTCCATCCAGGCTCAGGATACATGGGGTAAGAGGACACAGGGTCTAGGTAGGCTTCTAGGCCAGGTGCACTTCTTCCCGCCCCTCCCGCCCTTCTCCAGGGTTGGGGAGCTCCAGGTTATGCCTCTAAGATGCCTCATGTCATTTTGCCCCTGGCAGGTATCTGCCCCCTCAATGATGCTCCCACCCCACAGTGGACTGTTGTCCCAGAGACCTCTGCCCACCCACTTGTGGCCTACACCTTTCACAAACGCACTAAGTTAATGTTTGAGGAGCACATGGACCTTATGATGGGCCCGAAGAGATTGTCAGTGATGACTCCTGGAGATACTCAGTACCACCAAGCCTGGGCACCTCCATATGCTTAGGGCTCTCTCCTCCTGACCCCCGCTCACCTAGTCTCGGACAGGTGCCTGCACACGGACGTGCACACACACACACACGTGCACACACACGCACCAGACACTGATAGCCATCTCCTCTGCCAGGCCAGAAGCCTACCAGTCATGCCGCTTCCCCGCAGCCAGAGACCCCAGCTGCCCTTCGGGTGAGCGGCCTCTGCCGTCGAGTTTCCCTCCCTCCCCTACTGCTGAGCCAAACCCAAACACAGGCGTCAGCGGGGAAGACCTTAACCCCCACCGGTACTGGCACCGAGCTCCCTTACAAGACCTACTACTCCCCACCTCCTGGCAGGCTGCGCGCTGACCCTCCGGGGGGCGTCCCGCCCCCTCCCCTCGGCAGGGATCTCTTACACTCCGTCTGTGAAGTTGGGGGTATTTTTAGGCTGGCGATAAATAATTCATAGGGGACGTGGCATCAGGCTCCCCCCTCACGAGGAGGGGGCGCGAGCGGCGAGAGCCATTGTCACCCGCTGCTCAAGGACACTCGCGATGCGGCGGCGGCGGCGGCAGCGGCGACGACTCCCGGAGCGGGGACCGGCGCCACGCCTCCTGGTGGCCAAACCGGTCACCACGCACTCCACGCCCCCCACCGCGCTGCTACCCCCGCGGCGCCCCCTGCTCCTAGGCCCCCACCCCCACTCCCCCGAGCTGAGTGGCCACGCCAAGCCCCGCGGGTGGGGTAGGGGGCGGAGCTCGCCTGGCAGGTGGGGCTGTTTGTGGGCGGGGTCAGCGCAGGCCTGCCCCGGGGCCTGAAGTAAACCCAGGAGTCGGGTTTCCGGCCTGCCGGTCCCCTCCACGTTCCCGTTCAGTTTCTAGGACGGAGTTTACAGACAGACTCGAAACCCACTGGCGCAGCCAGAAACTACACGGACTCCAAGACAGAGCAGACGGGCCCCAAATAAGTTTCTTCCCTCCATTTCCCCGTGGCCCCAGGTTGGGGACAGAACCCAGGCGGTGCCATCCTCGGAGGGCTTGGGGACCGAGCCAGAACTCCCGTCGGGCGAACAGGGCTAGAAACCAGGGTGTCCCCCTGGGCTGAGCACAGGGCCCCGCGGGAATTTCCGCTTCCCTCGCCCCGCAGCACCTTTGGATGGGTTGGGGGAGGCACCCTTGGAGTTTTCTCTGGCTGCTAGCTGTCCCTGCCTTCTCGAGTCCCTGGCTTTGCCCGCCTAGGCCTAGGCACTGCCCGTCTTTTGCAGTAAGGGGCTCGGGCTTCCCTTCCCCGCCGTCGGGGATCGTGGTCGCGGCCAAAGTAACGCGTTAGCGCGGCAGCCAGGGCCCAGGGCCCCGGGGCTCACAGCTCCCCCAGGGCCCTCTTCGCCCACCCTTCCCTTCGCGTGCTCAGAGCCTGGGTCCGCCGGGCGCAGGGTCAGAATTTGGGAAGATCCCACCCCCGCGTGAAGCCTGAGTTGATTCCCTGGGGTCAGAGGAGGGAAGCGTCACGCCTGGCCGAGTAGAGCCAAAAGCAGGGCTGCGGGGAGGGAGCCTGGGGGCTCACAGCTGGTGAAAGGGCGGGAGTGTGAGCCGTAGGTGCTCCGCGGACCTTCAGGAGCCAGGGGGCCGCGTTCCTGAGCACTCACAGCCCCCTTCGTCCCCCCTGCTTCTTGCTCCCTCCAGCCCCCTTCGCTCTGGCGAACCGCAGCCGCGGCCCCCGCTCCCGGCCCCGCTCCCCGCCCAGCGGCTTCAGCAGCAACAGTTGGGGGGTCCGGCAGCCCAGACTCTCGTGTCCCCGCACCACCCCCTCTCCCGGGCACCCAGGGCGCCAGCCGAAGGGGCCGGAGGGCTCGGCGACCCGGGGGAACGGACGTCTTGGGCGCCTCGCCCGCGTCCTTCCCACGCGTCCGCGCGCCTGTCACCTCAGCCTCTCTTCCTCGCCTCCTCTCCATCCGCCCGGGTCCAAACCCCAGGCCCGGTCCCCGAGGGTCCGAGTCCCCGCAGGGCGGAGCGCTCCTCCTGCGCGGGTCCGACTCTCCCCGGGTGTCCCGCATCTGTCGCCGCCGTCCTTGCCCGCGCGGTGCTCGAGACCAGCCCCAAGTTGGCGAAGTTTGCGCCCCCAGTTCGCCGCCCGCCACTCACCGGGGGAAGGGACGCTGTGCCCGCGCCTAGAGCCCTCGCCGGCCGCCTCCCGAGCGGTGCATATCCCGGCACCTCGGCTTCGCGCTCGGGCGCACTCTGTTAGCTCAGCGGGCACCTGAGCCTGGGCGCCGCGGGGCCGGTGCCCGTGGTGCGGCCTGGCCCACCCCCGCGCCCCTCCCGAGGCCCGCTCGGCGCCCGGCTCTGTCCCGGGCTGGGCTGAGCGCAGCGCCTCTGGCTCCCGGGGCTCGCGAGCCGGCTGTGGCGGAGCACTCGCCTCGCCCGCCCTGCCCGCCCTACCCGGTCCCACCGCCTCCGCCCCGCCCCAGCCCGCCCGCCTCGCTGCCCGCACCCGCGCTCCTCCAGCCCCTCCTTGTCACCCGCCTGCCGACGCCCGGATCCCTTCTGCTCTTTCCGGGGCTGTGTCCCCAGACCCGACACTCGGGGCCAAGGCAGCCTCAGAAAAAACACCGGCCAGGAGCCCTGGGTTGGAGCTCGAAGCTCACTGGCTGTATGACCTTGGGCCAGTGGATGTCCAGGATCCCTCAGTCTATAAAGTGAGACCAGCATCTTGGGGACCAGCATTTAGACGATGAACATGCTTTGCAAGCGGCAAAGCGCTATGTAGACTTTAGTGCTGTTTTTAAAAGGCGTGTTGATCTGGCTGGAAACTGATGAGGCATGGAGGCATTGGAAGCAGAGGTGTGGGGGCCACAGGGAGGGACTGTGCCCTCAGGCTGCTGCTCAGTGCCCTCACTGCCACCTTTTTCTCTTGTTTTGGTTGTTTTGGGCTAACCAGGAAGGGGACCAGGCAGTGGAGCCAGCAGAGCAAGCAGGCCAGGGTCCTAGCGTGCCTGCAGTGTGGGCAGAAGGCAGGCAGGCAGGCCTCTGCAGCAGGGCCAAGCCGAGAAAGAGAGGGTGAGTGCCAGGGCTGGCGACCAAACCCCCTCTAAGAGGCCCCTGAGCAGGGAGCTGGCTCTGCAGCGCCACCTGGGGACTAGAGGGGAGCTGCGGCTGGAAGGTGACCCCAGGCCCCAGAAGTAACAGGCACATCAACCACTGGCTCTGCCTTGTAGTTGTTTTATTTTCAGCATATTCCCGACCTGGTGACCCTCCACAGTCCAGAGTAGGAGAGAGGTGGGAGGGAGGAAGGTCAGTTTTCACCTGTACCCATCCCTAACTGAGGTTATGTCCTTGCTGAGAGTTAAACCCACGCTGGCAAAGGTGACCTTCTGGCAGAAGGAAGTGTTCTGAGACCCCTAGAACAGAGGCAGCCAAGGCCCTGTGCATGGGCGTGCAGCATGCCAATGAGACCGGTCCAGGCCCCTCTCCCCTGTACAGCACTGCTCCCCTCCCTGCCAGGCAGGGATCTGGGCTCAGCGCCCCAGCAGCCGCAGCATCTCCTGTGGATCCAGCAGCTTCTCCCTGGGCTTCCCAGTGCCCTGGCCCCTGGACACTTCCTCAGCATCCAGCTTCTCCCAGTCCAAGAAAGAGATGGGCCGGACCCCTGAGGCGGAGGGAAGACAAGTCACTACCTCGGCCTCCTCCTGCATCCCAGCCCGGAGCACCCACCCCACCTCCCAGGAGTTCACTCAGGGCCCAGACCTCGGCGGCTGAGCAGGGCCTGGATGGCCGAATAGCCAGGCCTGGGCCCAGACGGCAGCAGCCCGGCCTTCAGGTCCTGCAGCAGCGTCTGGCTGGTGAGGAAGCTGTCGGTCATGGTGGTGGTGATGACGCCTGTGGGCCCCCGCTTCACCCAGCCACTGCAGTAGAGGCCTGGGAGAGGGCAGCGGAGGGGTAAGAAAAGGGGAGGTGGCTGGGCACTCACCAGGCAAGCCTGAGCCCCCAGTATATATGTGTATACTCACACCTGTACACCCTAAGTCCTCCCAGCAGCCCCTGTCTGCTGGGCCCACCCCACTGGATTCTTCTCAACCTGTTTTCACCACACCATCCCCCCTTACACCTCAGTTTCCCAGTAGACCAGGAGCTCCCTGAGAGGCTGTGAGCCTTGCCCACCCCCCGTTTCAGCAGGTCCTTAGGAAATGTTTACTGAAGGAATAGACAGGTGTGTGGATATTTAGTCAGACAGGAAGCTCCCTGAGGACAGGGGCTGCTGCTTAATCTCTACACCCAGCACTGAGCACAGGCCCTAGCCCAGAGCAGGCCTCAGAGAATCGAATGACTTAATAACCAGGCATGTGGGCCTCTCAGCTAGACCGGGAACTTATCCTGGGACCAGGAGGAGTGTGGGGTCCCAGGTCCCAGACCCCCAGAGCCTGGCTCACAGCAGTTTTGCAGTACATGTCACTAGATGAGTGGATGACTGTGAACGGCTCCAGGAGACACCAGCCTCCCTGTTCCCCACCACAGATAGGTGCCTAGCCTTCTCACACCCTCTCACCTGGCACATCCACAACCCGGCCCTCCATATTGGGAATGATGCCAAGTTTGGGGTCAAAGGGCACACTGGGATCAACACGGCGGCTCTTATAGCCGACACTGCTTAGCACCAGCCCACAAGGGAGGTCCTCCACATCTCCAGTGGGCACTGCCCGGGCGGCCTCACCAACACCCTGTTGGGGAAAGTGTGAGCAACACCCGGCTGGGGTGGGGAGACTTGAGAAAACAGGGGTGTCTTTGGGTAACAGGAGATTCACTCACCTCCAATCTGGTGATTGCGAGGCGGATGCCTGCTGCCCGCCGCCCGTCTGGTGAGGGCAGTACCTGCTGGGGACTTCGGAAAAAGCGGAGACCCCAGGCTCGGGAGGCCAGTGCCTGGCGGGCAGCCTCCTCCAGCCCTGGCTTCTCAGTGGCTGTTCGAAGCAGCAGTTCCGACAGCCGCTTCCTCGGGCGGGGTACCTCTGTCAGCAATGCAGAAGTCTCAGAGCTGTGTCTCCCTTAAGCCCCTCCCCCAAGCCCTCTCTGACCTAGACATCCCTTCCCTAGTGAGCTGGGGGGCCAGGCCAGGGCCCCTCACCCTTGATTCTGTCCTGGAGGCCCAAGAAATCCGCAGGATCCAAAATGGGCCGAGTTCCTGGTAACTGAATCATCTCACGAAGCTCCTTGAAGGTGGGAGTGGAGAGTCGAGGAGGAGATCAGGCCCAGAGTGCTGTTTATTCCTGAGCCCACCCCACAGCCCTGGCCAGGTGGGAGATACCCCACCACCACCACCACCACACAAGACACTGGGCCCCACCTGGCTCTCTCTCCTATCCCAGGCAGCATCATTCCCAGGGGCTCTGCCCTGCCCCACCTCCCAAGGGCAAACCATATACTTAGGGCCCTGGCCCCTCTCCCTCTGGCCCCAGCACCTTAATGGTGAAGGCCACTTGCAGAGGTCCTCGTCGGCCCACTATCCACACCGTTTTCACCTGACTCTGCCTCAGTACCCCCAGGGCAGCCTCCGTGATGTCTGTTTTCTGGCACAAAAGGAGGATCTTAAAGTCATCCAGCACCGAGCTGCTCCATTTGGTCATGTCCCTACCCTGAGCCTGAGAAAGTTGGCAACACGGAAGTGCACTGCCCCACCTGGCGGCGAAATGGAGCACTGCCGCCAATTCTGTAAATGGCTCCAACCAGTAAACCAGGCCCCACTCTTTCACTCAACAAGTGTTTACCATGTGCAGGGAGAGAGGATGGGTGCTAATAGTACACGAGAAACATGGTGCCAGCCCTCACAGAGCTTCTGATCTGGCGGAGAGATACTTGTCAATTACTCGTCAATAAATGTACAATTGCAGTGGTGACAACATGCTTTGAAACAGGAGTAGACACATCTATGAGGGGAAGGTCTAAGGCGTCCTGAAAGGAGGGACAATTGAACGAGAACTAACAGATTATCTGGCAGGAGGTGAGCTGAGAGTGTTCCAAGCAGTAGGAGTGGTATGTGCAAAGGCCCTGTAGCACAAGAAGTGTTTTTCTCAAAGGCCCACGGAGTGCGGAAAGTAGAAGGGAAGTGGTATGACATGACGCTCACAGACTGCCTTTCAGAAGGCCTCTGCCTGACACCAAGGGGAAAGAGTGGAGGGACGAAGCCTGAACCCTGCAGCAGGGGCACCCTGTCCTCAGTGCGACTTCGCCTCCAGCCCTCCAGCCCAACCTACCCACTCACCTCCAGGTGCTCGGGTGGGGTCAGCAGGATTCGGGCCACATCCAGAGCCACGTTCCCCTGCCCCAGAATCACGGCTGTGTCACAGCTCAGGTCGGGCGCCAGCTAGAGGAGAGAGGTCTGGATTGGCTTCCCCTAGCCTTGGCTCCAGTCAGGCTACTGGTCCATAGCCCTCGTACTCTCCCAGACTCGGGACATCCACCCCACCCGAGCCTCAACTCAGGTCCCCCTCCCCAACCTGCCCCACCTCTTCCCAGAGGCCTTCCAGGGTTGACTTCTCATGATGTGTCACATCTCATTTCACTGGGAGCCTCCCAGTCCTGAATGGTGGCTCCTGCTTCTCCCAGCCCTGGCTGAGGGGGGAGGAAGAAGAGGCAGTGGGAATGCTCCCCAAACTCACCTCCCGGTTCTCAGGAAGCCCATTGTACCAGCCCACGAAGGCCCGAGCTGAGTGCACACCGGGCAGCTCCTCACCGGGAATCTCCAGAGCCCGATGGTCCTCTGCCCCGTAACTCTGAGGAAAGACCCAGAGCCCTCGGCACCGGTCCAGGGCCAGGCAGCCCCCACCAGGCTCCTCCCAGCTCCTCCACAGCTTCCATGCTGGCCCACGCCCAGTGGTTTGGGCCTCACCCGAGTGCCCTTCCATCCTTCAGCCACCACCTCCTGCTGCTGCCCTGCCCCATCCCCTTCCTCCCGGGCTGGGCCACCCACCTGCACTCACCAGCACCACAGCGTGGTAGGCCTCCCGCAGCTCTGGCACGGTCACGTCCCTGCCCACGACCACGTTGCCATGGAAGGCACAGCGGTCAGAGCGGGCCGTCTGAGTAAAGGTGTTGATGACGTTCTGCTGGGCCCCACAGGGGGAGGGGTTAGAGGATGGGGCAGCTCCAGGGACCATGCTTGAGCCACTCTCACCCCAGTGTCCCCAGGATGGAATCTAGGTGGCATCTAGAAGGCCTGGGGTCATCTCATGCAGCCAGGGAGCCTCCCTTCCCTCCTCACCTTAACTGAAGTCGTGAAACCTCCCCTCTGTGCTCAGAGAGACCCACCTTCACCTCGGGATGGTCAGGCGCCACGCCAAAGCGCACCAGGCCGAAGGGCACAAGCTGCTTCTCGTAGATGTCCACGTGGGCCTGGGTGTGGTGCTGGGGAAGAGGGCAGCAGGAGATGGGGCTGAGGGACCCCCTATGGGTCCTCCCCTTCCCGGACAGAGCCGGTGAGCCGAGTGCAGTGGGCTCAGGACACAAGGAGGCCTCCATCCTCTGCAAGGAGAAAGACACCCTCTGCCCCCAACTCTCCATCTGTCTAGAGAGCTGGACGAGAAGACTGGGGCAGCTGAGGTCAGACCTCAAGGACTGCCAGCCATCGGAAACTCAGCCAACAGCAAGACCTATCAGGGGAGCTTCTTCATCTACTTGGGTCGTGCATGCCACACAGGCCTGCCCTACAATCCTTCGACACTTCTAGAAATGCCCAGCCAGGCTGGTGACCCAAGAACCACCCTCTGAAGTTCATGCTTGCCTTAACTCTAGTCTCTAAGATGATCCTGTTGGAAAGGGAAGCGAGCTGGACAGGGAGTTGGGGACACAGTTGGGACACATGGCGCGCAGCGGGAGATAGAAGTGGCCCTATTCGTAGTCTTAGAAAAAAACCATCTCACTCACGCATTGGCTCCACAATGCCTTGCCCCAGGGCGCCAGGATGGGCTGTAGGGAAGGCACCCACCAGCCATATGACTGGCAAGTCTCAGAATCTGCCTCTCCCTCTGTAAAGTGGGACAGGTAACAGCCCCTCTCCGGGTTGTTGGGGAGCATCCTGGAGGTCAGGACAGTGAGAGACTGGGTCACTAGCAGGTTCAGAGTCAAGTAGTCGGGTCTCCGATGGACGACACGGCCCTGCCTCACACTCCCATCTTGGCTCTTGCTGTAATACTCTGGATTCAATGGGACTCAGGCCAAATGAACTCCTGCTCTCCAGTCACCCTCACCCCAACAAAGGCTCCTGCTCACTTCCTCACCTTTGTCCAAATCCCCTTCACCCTCCACTCCAAAGCCTGCACCCAAGTCCAGGCCCCCCACCCCCCCCACCTGCCCATCTGCACCAGCCACAGGTGGCACCTGACTCACCTCCTCCAAACCCAACTTTTGGGGTACACAGGAAGAGCTCTGGGTTTGCAGTCCGTAGGGACCCCACTACTCTCTTGCTGTGTGCCACTGGAGCGTTCCTTAACTCCTCTGTGAACAGAACACCCCTTTCTGCCACAATGCACAAGAGTAAATGAGCAAGACGTGAAGCATTTAGGCCACGGCTTGACCCACGTGAGTGGACGACCTACCAGCGCTACCGGTACTGTTACTGTTGTCGCCGCATACCCTTCCCTGGCTGCCCACTGCCGCAGGACAAAGTTCGAACTGCTCAGCCTGGTGGAAAACATACCCTACACAATCTGACTTATCTTCCCTTCTTTCCTGCTGCGGAAGCTTCCCTCTGGGTCCCACTGAACTTTCCAAGGCCACCTCCGCCAAGCTAAACCCGCTGGACGTGTTTACTGTTATCTGGCCTATCTCGTCCACGAGACCCTCCCCTCCCTAACCCTTGCATTTCCCTCCTAACCCTCCTGCTGTTTTCTTGGGCCCCCTTCTTCTATCCCCACTCTGGTAAAAACATTCTCTGAGGTTCCCCCAATCTGGGGCCCCTCCTTTCCCTGCTAGGCACACATCCCCTGGGGAAGTTTCCTTGGCTCCCTCCTGTGACCTCAAATTCCTGTGGACTTGCTGACCATACTCCCCCCTTTCCCCTGCCCAGACCTCCCTCCATGCTCCAAATCTGTGAGGCTCCTGGACGACTCACCCCAGACACCTCAAACCCACCCGGATTACAGCCCACTCTCCCCTGCCCCTAAAGCTCTCCCCTTCTATTTCTGTGCTCCCTTCCACTCCATCTACCTGGAGCCCAAGCCAGAACCTGGGGCCCCTCCCTGACGACTCCTGTGACCCTGTCCAGTCTGTCCCTGCTTCTCCCTGCCTCCTCCCCACAGCTGCCCCAGCAGCTCCCCACTGCTCCCCCCAGCCACCCGCCCTGCCTCCCTACTCCACTGTTTGTCCTGCAGGCAGAGAGAGAGCTCCAAATAAAAAACAGGGTGCTGTCAGCCCCTGGCCCAAAACCCTTCAGTGAAGATAACCACCTGCAGCAGCGGGCACCAGATTTCCTGGGGTGTTCATTTAAAATTGCCGATTTCTGGGCACAAGCCAGTTTACTGGCACAAGCCAGCTAAGCCCAGAAATGTGCATTTTCTCAAGGACCCCAGGGGATGATGATGGAGGAGGGTAGATAGCACCAAGATTAAATGCCTGAGTCCAAGTCTGATGGCTGGCTCCCAAAGCCCGCAGGACCTGGGCCCACCCAACTGCTCAGGCCTCAGCCCTCACGTCTCCACCCACCTACCTTCTTGAACTTGCCCTGTCCCCAAGGCTCATTTTCTCCTTCCTCCAGGCCTTTGTCCACGGGGTTTTCTGTGCCCAGCACCCTCCTGCCTTCTCCCCACCCCCACCCACCTGGCCATCTCCTCTTCCAGGCTAGGTTAGGGCCCCCTCTCTGTACCTTCCCCCACCCCAGCTTCTGTGCTTACACCATCGGAGCCCTAGAATAGTGTGTAAACCCTCTTCCCCTCCACTCCATGATCCCCACATCAGGCCCTTGAGTGTGGGCCATTGCCAGGAACACATTGGTGTCCAGTAACTGGTTACAGAACGGGCTACTATGGAGCCTAAGAGCGGGCTCTGCAATCAGACTACCCGTGGTCAGACCCCGCACCTTCCCGGTCCAGGTGTGACCTTGGGTAACCTCGCTCAGCCTCAGTGTCTTCACCTGTGAAGTGGGAGTCATGACATGCTTCGCAGGTTGTCCTGAGATGAGATGAGATGCTATACAGACAGTGCCTGACTCAGCTAGGTGCCACCACCCCCGATGTGCTGCACAAGTATCTTGGGGCTCCCAGTGGGCAAAGACCAGCTCATAACTGGCCTCTGTGTCCCTCTCCCTGCACCTCCCACAAGGAAGGCACATGCAAGTGTTAGCTGGCTGATGCAGGCCAGAACCTCTGCTCACATCAGAGGCACAGAGAATCCTGTCTGAAAGGCCCATTGTCCCCCAAAATTCAGGTTTAGCTAACACAATGTCCCTTACACAAAACCCTCCAAGATTTCGCCAGACCCTGTGAGATCCCTGGGCTCTGGGATAGAGACCAGGGTTGTCCTACAACCTGGCAGTTTGCTGGGATGGCACCCCATATGTGGAAGGCCCTCTCCAGAGCCCATGCCTCCTTCCATGCAGATCACATGCACCTTCTCCAGGAAACACTTTGACCCCACCTAACTCAGCTCATGCTGGTCACTCATCTTAATTAGCTCTTTCACCTGTGTTGCTTAGATGGCATGCGTAGGTCACTTTTCAGCAGGGTGACAACTTATCTCAGTCTCCCCGACACCCTCCCAGTTTTAACACTGAAAGCCCCATGTCCTCAGTAAACTTTAAAAATATCTGCATATGTGTTTGTATAATTAATATAGTCACTATTTCTCCTTTCTCTCCATGGACACTCCAAGTTCCTCCAAAGGGAGGCCACTGTCCCATGTCTTAGCCTAGGTCTTCCTCTCCTCCTCCCCCCACATAATTCTCCCTCCTCCTCCCTCCCAACAAAGTCCAAGGTCTGGCAAAGTCTCAAGGACAATTAGTGACTTGGGGCCCTGTCCACCAAGGCCAGTAGTGTAAGCCTTGAGACCCTGGCCTTTGGAAAGGAAGGGGGGTGGAGAGCAGGCTAAAAGAACAGCATGGCACGGGGAAGGCTGGAGCTATTGGTGAGGAGGGCACAGTGAGATGGATAAAGTTACAGAAAACTTTACAGAAAAGTTATAGTAAAAGTTACTGAGAAGAGTGGGTAGAGCCTGAAGAAGTGTGATGCTGGGGACAGTGTGGAGACAGTGGAGAAAGAACGGAAGGTGAGCAGCAGGAGAGAGTCATACTACAGGTCTGCATAAGCTTCCTGAAGAGCTTGGCCAAGGAGGCACAGCCGACCATCTGCCATTGACCACTGACCACCACCCATGAGGAAGTCACACTTCTCTCATAGCTGAAGACCTAGAGTTGGGAGCCCAAGATGCAGGTGACAAAACGTAGAAAATGTCCCATTTAGATGGGCTGGGAGCCTCTTCCCCATCAGGGATCCAGGAGGGCTTTTAAAACCCAAAAGGGTGGGGTTTGGTGGTAGGATTGGAACAGCAAGTGAATCGTTGGGGAGGGAACCAAAAGGCATGGCTTACCTTCAGCAGGTGTTGGGCAGTGTAGAAGCCAGCTGGGCCACTGCCCACCACACAGATCTGGGGGGTCTGCTCCTGTGTGGAGAACTGCTGGCGGGAGCCTGAGATGGGATGGGGGAAGGTCAGATCAACACTCCCTCCCCAATCAATCCCAAACCAGCTTCAGGGTCAGACAGAAGATGGAGCTTTCCAAGCTTCACCCTCCTCTTTTTTGTCAAAGCTTTGGTGTTTGCAGGGTTCCTTACTTCATCTGAACCCCAAAGGTTGTGTCTTCAATCAGAACCCCACATTTCACACATGAATTTACTGTTGCGGAAGATGGCCTAACTCAGCAACCCCTACCACCCACCCCCGTGGCTGCCCTGCACAGTTCTTCATTTTGCTTATGATTGCCCCTACCCACCCCAGCTAGAATACCACAACCTTTCAATGGGCCCCATGTCATCCCAATCTCACCCCTGTGGAACTCCCCACAATGCTCCCATTTTACCTCTCTAACCTCTCTCTCATTGTCCCAATACACCCCGTCTCATTCCTGTAGACCCGTTTCACCTCAGACTCATCTCTTGCCCTACAGACCACCCTCACTCACTCCTTCTCATATCTTTGGCTATCTCACCCCACAGGCCCTCATCTGCCCCCGGTACATCACCACCCTCATCTCGCCGCGTCCCTTCTCCGCTCTGCCCCAGCTTGGTCCGACCCCTCCACTTAGCGCTTGCAGGCCTCCCCGCGTTCCCATCCAACCCCAAGGGTGCCTTGCTCCTACTCGGAGTGCTCCCGGCGGGAGGCAGCCGGGTCCGAGGCCACGCCGACCAGTGCCACCAGCGCCAGCAGCGCGGAGCCATGGCTGGAAGGAGGATCCAGTCAGGGGACCTGATCTCGGTGACTGCCCCGCGCTCCGCGTCGGGCGCCGGCCCCGCCCCTCCCTGACCCCGCCCACAGACACGGCCACGCCCCCCAAGTCCCGCCTCCTAGGCTCTGGGAAAGCACAGCGGGGTGGTTCCACCCCCATCCTCGAAAGAATCCCGCCCTTGGATCCACCCACTTCTGCTGAAAGCTCGCCCCTAGGATTTCTGGTCCCCACGTGACTTAACAAATCTTCACCCTCCCTCCAATTATCTGAAATCTAGAGTTAAAAGAGAGCGAATCCCCATTGTTGTTTCAATTCCATCTAAAGGAGGAAACCAATTAGAGAGGAGTTTCTTGTCCTCTCTTTCACGGACGTTCTCGTCTCTGGCTGATGACGCGTCCGCCCCTTAGGA